>JASIRB010003059.1:0-80744 GCA_030323885.1 Branchipolynoe longqiensis
AGGGCCCACCCCACCACGCCCTGCCACGTCTATCCCGTTGGTGTACCATTACAGGAAAATCATAGTATCCATTGTATTGAAAGATCATTTTTATCCTGAATAAGTAGGTTAAAATTTCTGGTACCTCACGTGCTTCCTTCTCCCTAGCCCACGTCTACCCGAGGCTTATACCTCGGGAAAACAACAGTTATCCATCATCTATACCCAGGTAAGATTCATATAACTATACTATATATAAACAGTTGGTCCCTGTGTAAACAGAATAACAAGACTGATGTGGTTGAGAAAAAGTATAATTCTCTGGCCTGGGAATATATGAATTGCTGCTAGTTAAAATTTGACCGTCCGAACATGTCTGACTCTGAGTCAGAACCGGAACTACCGGGAATCCACCAACTACCGGGCGCAACGATTCCAGACCAAATAACAAAAAACAAGACCTGCATCAATATGTCCTCTCTAAAACAAACTGGCCTACAGCTGAGCAAAGTTCCACCCACTCACACCCCCACTCACTCTCCCACCCACTCACTCAGACACCCACTTCAAGCATCAACCTCACTGGTTAGGCACTATCATGAGAGCAGGTACTTACACTATTTTCTAAACTATCTTTAAAGCTGCATAGTCCGATGAAATATCAAATTTTCAAAACCAAACCAATTATCTAGATTTGATTTGACATATCTAACTTAGATACTGATGCACTTATTAAGCATTTGTTTCTGCGTAGAAGGCAATACTGAGTCAATTTAACAGAACCTGTTACTGCAGAAGTATATAGTGTCAGAGTTTTGGCAAACTTGCCAAAACTAATTTTCCATTTTGCACTCAAAATATCTAAAATGTTTACCATTTAAAATAAAAGTAACCTTGAACTAATGTAAAGTAGATACTAGTGATCGATGTGATATATTTATCTCAGAAAAAATACAGAAATTCAAAACCAACAGACTATGCAACTTTAAACATACACATTTTTTACGCACTATACACAATAAGGGTATTCCTAGTATTTCGCATCCTGATATGACCTTACACTACAGGGATATAATTAAGCCAGACTTTTCACTTGTCCATTGGCCAAGTCTGGTGTGATTTTCACTTGTCCGTCTTAATTTTCACGTGTCCCGGACAAGCTCTTATTTCGAACGCTGCCTTAGGTGTTGCCAGGACGTAAAAGTCCAAAAACCAACTGAAAACCAGAAGTCAATAACCAGGGGAGAATTCATAGCCTAAAATACATATTCTTGTTAGTCTGAATCAATGATATTCCATGCATAGTTTTATTCTTTTAATATTTACTGATTTGTATTATGTTTTTATCGTTTCTAATTACTCTGCAGTAAAAGTCATTTTTATTATTTCCAATTCTATGTTTGTATCGTTATATTAGGGTGCACTCTTCCCACGGATGGGCCACACCATACCACACATCATGGGGTGTCGGTGATTGGTTGCTTTTTGTTTTGTTTTATAAACAAGAACGTATACCTAGATTGGCACTTAAACCCACTTCTGCCATTCCGGTGTCGCAGTTTCCGCGGTCCGCCAGTTTCCGCATCGCTTCTGCGCATGCGTCAAAATCGAACAGCATCGTCACTAACGTTATAAATTTAATATAATGTTTTTGGTATAGATGTTTTCTATATGTGTACCAAGCGATTTGTTTCTAGGTGGTGTGGTTTTAAAGATATTTCACTTTTTCTGTATTTTCTGTATGAAGATTGCTCACGACCATTGACAATGCCTTGAGTTTGACATTATGCACAGTGCAAAACATTAGTCTTATTCAAAATTAATAGAAATCAAGAACCCTAACCATATAAATTTAATATAATCTTTTTGGTAAAGATGTTTTCTATATTTGTACCAAGCGATTTGTTTCTAGGTGGTGTGGTTTTAAAGATATTTCACTTTTTCTGTATGAAGATTGCTCACGGCCATTGTCAATGCATTTGAGTGTATGCGGACCTCGGAAACTGGCGGACGGCGGAAACTGTGACACCGGGACTAGCACCATAACTATTAGTCTATCTAGGCTCCCTGATGCAATCAACCTACCCACGCCTATCTGTGTATGTGGCATTTCACCTGGTGAGCTCAGTGCATCTCACAGCACTACCATACCCAATGTTTGTGCCGTTATGTTGGGGTGCACTCTTCTCACGGATGGGGCGTTAGTAAACCACACCACCAGTACTACTTGTGTTTGTGCCTTTACGTAGGGGTGCGCCCTCCCCGCGGGTAGGTCATTAGTAAATCACACCACACGGTGTTTGTACCGTTACGTGGAGGAGCGGGGGCGTTAGTAAAGTACACCACCTGACTCCAAAGAGCAAAGCGATGTAATACAGTTTAAAAGTATGGTGGGCGTTATCCCTAAAATGGGTCGTTTTTCCCACACATGAATTTATTTGTTTATAATAAGTCGATAAACATTGTTGAATAAAATATGATAGCTAAACAACACCACATTAGTCAGGATAATGTTAGACTTTGTTTGTTGTTTTACGTCATAACAACATCTAAGGTAATATCAGGATGGGTACCAACTTATGACAGTGTGCACTCATGGGGACTTTATAGTGCTGCCCCACTGGGAGACTCAGGCCACAGCACCACGACCTGATACCCCCACTCAGTCACATTATCCTGACACTGAGTCTGAGCCAACCAGTCCTTGCCCTATCCTAGAAAGCGACAAGTATCAATTTTTAAGTCATTGGTTTGACTGGATAATGGTTCGAACCCATGGGTTTGGATCCCCCCATCTCTCAAGAGGATATTAATACATAAGGATGCCCAGGTTGTATAATATTAATAACATATCAATATAAAAGGTCTCTAGATAGAGTGGGGCTTGGGTAAATGGATCATTTTGTAGTGTTTATTTATTTTTGTTTGTCTTGCAATGGAACTGGGACTGCCTGAGCCCCTTTGGGAGATGTGTGTTAACCGAATTCCAAGAACGTAAATATCACGGCACTTTGGCTATTTGTGTTGAGACTGAAATAAGCAAGAACCCAAAACTGTTTACTCCCAACTGGGAAAACCCGGTTGGTGCGCCTCGGGGGGTAGGGTGGGGTGTGTGATGTGTGGGGGTTGGGGGAGGTTTAGCCTCACCTCAGCCCACTGTCACCACCACCAACCACCACCACCACCACCACCACCTCCTCTCTTCCCAGCTCAGGCCACAACCACTTTCCCCAACTCAGTGCATCTTACTCAGGCCACCAACACCGCTCTCTACAATCGTCCAGGCCACCATCACCCACTGCATCTCACTCAGGCCACCACCACTCTCTACATCTCACTCAGGCCAGCGCCACCCTCTGCATCTCACTCAGGCCACCACCACTCTCTGCATCTCACTCAGGCCACCACCACTCTCTGCATCTCACTCAGGCCACCACCACTCTCTACATCTCACTCAGGCCAGCAGCACCCTCTGCATCTCACTCAGGCCACCACAACCCTCTGCATCTCACTCAGGACACCACCACCCTCTGTATCTCGCTCAGGCCAGCACCACTCTCTACATCTTGCTCAGGCCAGCACCACCCGCTGCATCTTGCTCAGGCCACCACCACTCTCTGCATCTCAGTCAGGCCACTGTCACCCTCTGCATCTTGCTCAGGCCACCACCACTCTCCACTTAACGCTCATGAAGGCATCACCCAAAAGCCACACATTTGATAAAAAAAAAGCTATTAATTTAATTCAGAAACTATGCCATCGACAGAATATGCATTGACGTGCGACCTGGGAGAAATGACGCAAAAACTAACATTTTGTGTAAAATCCAGTATTTTATCACATGAAATAAAAATGTGAAGCATTGTATAACACGAATCTCACTTTGTTTTCTCGAAGGAGAAGATTGTGCATGACCACACTGCGGCCTTATTCCAAGCATCAACCATTTCCATCTCTCTATATATATACACACACAATTACTGATGTGTGATCTGAAGTTTTTCTTCTTGTTTCTTTCTTTACTATCCCGTCCCCACTACACCCCCCCCCCGATCCCCCCCCCCCCCCCCACACACACACAATACGCACATTCCTCAGTCTCTCTCCTCCTTGAGACTCCATTGCTTTACAACCATTACTCATTATCCAAGGCCGTGCCATTGCTCCACATCACGTTATACCTGGCTTACGTGCAGAGCAGGCTCTACTAGACCTCTGTGTGTGCCCACAGACAGACAGACAGACAGACAGACAGAACAGACAGACAGACAGACAGACAGACAGACAGACAGACAGACAGACAGACAGACAGACAGACAGACAGACAGACAGACAGACAGACAGACAGACAGACAGACAGACAGACAGACAGACAGACAGACAGACAGACAGACAGACAGACAGACAGACAGACAGACAGACAGACAACCATGACCTGATATCTCACTCAATCACATTATCCTGATAGTGATACTGTGCAAAGCAGTCCTTGCCATATCATAATAATGCCGAGTGCATGGCTAGGAAGCAACAAGTATCAATTTTAAGTCATTGGTTTGACTTGACTGGGGCAGTGTTCAGGGTACGCCTCCGAGACGTCTGGGGGAAATCCCTGACGTCACGCTAGTCTGAACGGCAAAAGCAGTTGGTCGCCCCCATAGGCGACATCCATTTGCAATGGAAAAGAAGCGCTCTGATTGGCTGAAACCACTCAATACGCCGCCCATTTTCGAGGCGCTTTTTGTTTCCTGTTTGAAATAGGAGGTGTCTCCAAGACGTACCCTGAACGGAAAGAGGAGTCTCCGAGACGTCACGGAGGCGTACATTAAACGCGGCCCATGGTTCGGATCTCCCGATCTCCCCCACCACATGGTACATTACCGCCTCACACCAGGCATTTAATGCAGTTAGATTTGGTGTGTAGCTGTGCCAGCCTAGCTTTTGTTAATCACTATCATAAGCCATGTTCACACGGGCAATGTAAATCGATTCGTAGAAATCGACTTGCCTAGTTCGACGCACATTTCGCGTGTGAACGGGCGTCTGAGTCGAATTAGGCCTGAATCAATTTCTGTGATCCGCATATTGTAAACCACTTGTAGAGGTCGATTACGTAAATCGATTTCTGTGAATCGATTTATTTTGCCCGTGTGAACGCACTGAGGCGGATTAAGGACGTCACACTATATAATTTGGTCTATGAAACCGCTAGCTGTGCACAGATATTTTTTTCAGCATTTATTTTTAGGGTTTCACTGCCCAGCAGAAGTTGACCATTTCAAAACAATACGATTCAGTCCATACATATCTAGGTCAAACCCACACTCTCTCGTGGCGACGTCGACTAACCGAAACTGGCGCTGGTTAGTATCGCCTTGCTCATGCGCTGATATCGATTTCCGGCCCAAGTACTGCCCGTGTGAACGCGCATCTAAATCGATTCACAACGCGCATCTAAATCGCTTTACATTTTGCCCGTGTGAACACGGCTATATAATAATGCAGAATCAAGTAGTTCACATTTAACAAACAATTGACCCGAAATTACACAAGGGCATACACTAGTGATCGGACACAACTTGACAATCGAAACCTCACTCTCCGAGTTTACAAACTCTCGCCTGTCATAGGTTGTTTGTTCCCCCGACCAAGGGGGGCCAATCCGATATTATCAGAACCTCAAGCCCCAGTCGCACCTACCCGGACGAGCCCCGGATTTTTAGCTGGACCACCCCCGGATAAAATCGCTATTTTGGTCGTTTTTGGCCTTGCAGTCACAGGTACCCAGATGAGCCACGGACTACAAGCCCAGATCACCCAACTTAGCCCCGGACAAACCCCGGATGATAGCCTGAAATGCGGGACTCATCCTGGGGTAGCCTGTGAGTAATACGTAGTCATCCGTGGCTAATCCGTGGTCATCCGGCGTGTCCAGGTCTTATTCGGGAAGTCCGGGAGTGGTCCGTGGCTACGTGAGGGCTAGTCCGGGTTAAACCATGGCTAAAATGTGGCTCATCCGGGGCGAAACAGCCCCAGACTGGCACGGACGTGGCACGGACTACTCCCGGTCCACCCCCGGACTATCCGGACCACATCGGATCGTAAAATGCCCCAGATGTTTTAAACATTTCAAAGCATCCGGGGCAGACCCCAGGCGAGGCCGGACCAGCCACGGATCACCAAGGACCAGCCACGGATCACGCCGGATCACGGTCCGGGGCTCGTCCGGCCCCTGATCTGGGTAGTGTGACTGGGGCTTCATCAGCCTGAACAGGCTGTGGCCTCATGAAGGTTCAACCAGTTATCAGACCGTTGTGTGAAGGGTCAACTGGCTATTAGACTATTGTGTGAAGGGCCAGCTGACTATCAGACCCTTGTGTGAAGGGTCTACCAGCTACTATCAAATCATTTTCTGAAGGGCCAAATGGCTATCAGAGACCCTTGTGTAAAGGGCCAACGAGTTATCAAACCATTGTGTGAAGGGCAGACCAGTCAGTTATTAGACTATAGTGTGATGGGCCAACCGACTATCATACCCTTTTGTGAAGGGCCAACCGGCTATCACTATCAAATCCTTATGAAGGGTCAAACCTTTCTAATAGTAATACACACAAATGACTACAGCATAATATCATACGCTGCATTAAAAAGTCTGAGTAGCATTATGATATGCATCACACACGACTGCAAGTACAATGCCATACCATGTAATCAGAGCGCGCCGCAGATTATGCAGCAGCAATGCGCTACCGCGGGTGGCCAGCGCCCTCAGGCGGCAAGCCCTTACTTGTACACTAGGGCCGTAATCGATTAACACGACCCGGGCGACTCGGGTCATCCGAGTCGTCAGAATTTCAAATTGAACAATGCGAGTGGAGTCGACAAATAAACGTGCCGTGTACAAAACAACCCGACCCCAGTAACCCACCTCTTGGCTGGGGTTTGCAGGAGCGATGACGTCACATTTGCGCTGGTACCGTCCTGCAGGATAACAGCCACCGGTACCAGTCATACATATTATTTTTGGTAATAACATAGATTAATGAAATGGAAATATCACTAAACTATGCCATCATAAAAATATTTAAATCATATTTTGCTGTAATTATATCGGCCATTAAAAAACAAAAAAAGGGCCACCATTTTGTTCACCCCGAGCGTGAAGAAGCGTATTCGATTATTCGACCCAAGTCTGCAGGATGTGCGCATGCGCCAAAAAGTGGCTCGGGTGACCAGAGTCGATTAATCGATTACGCCCTAGGAGGACATGTTGCAATGTGCATCAGAGTAGAACAATGCACCACTCGCACTCAGAGACCATATTCGATTAACACGACCCGGGTAACTCGGGTCACCCGAGTCGTCAGAATTTCGAATCGAACACCGCGAGTGGAGTAGAGAAATACACGGGCCGTGTGCAAAACGACCCGACCCCAGTAACCCACCTCTTGGATGGCGGTGATTAGGAGCGATGACGTCACCTTTGTGCTGGTACCGTCCTGTAGCAGTACAAGTCCTATGTGTTTTTTTAATGTTTAAAAAATATATCAAATTAATGAAATGGAAATATAACTAAACTATGCAGTCAAATAATACTTTAGACCCTATGTCGCTGTAGTTATATTGGTTATTAAATATAAATATATATATATATATATATATAGATTAGTTAGACGAATCTTACCTTGGTATAGATGATGGATAACTATTGTTTTCCCGAGGTATAAGCCTCGGCTAGACGTGGGTGAGGGAGAGGTAAGCACATCCGGGTCCAGCAATCTTTACCTACTAATTCAGGATAAAATGATCTCTAATAAAAAATTCTAAAAACTAATGTTTCCTTGGTACAAGCAACAGTCTAGACGTGGTAGGGTGTGGAGGGTGGGCCCTCACCCACGTCTAGCCGAGGCTTATACCTCGGGAAAAGAATAGTTATCCATCATCTATACCAAGGTAAGATTCGTCTAACTAATCTATTTTACCTCGGTATATAGCCTCAGGCTAGCCGCAGGCTAGGGAGACTTTACGTAATATCATTTTATCCTGATATTTAATTGTTATCGTTATGTTATTTGTTGTTTATTTTTGTGGTACGGAACATTCTTAAAATCACTGTTTGTGACCAGGCTTATGTTCTCACCTTTTTGACCTTTTAATGCTGTAGCAGTCGTTGTGCGACACCACTGGGCTTCTCCAAACGCTTGTTAATAATGTCTAGCAAACGATCGTTCGGTCTTCCATCCTGCATGCGCTAGTATGCGCTTGACCGAAATTCCTAGGAGGCGTGCCTTTGACACCATGGCTCCTCTCGTTGAGTGTGACGCATATTTGTCCGTATTCACTCCTGCCATCTTTAGCACATTAATTGTCCAACGGGCGAGTGTGTCCCTTGAAATGCCCTTGTGTGGCTTAATAAAGCTTATCAATAATTGTCTTGAGTTTCTAACTCCTTGTGTCTTGGATATATAAGTTCTAATCGCAGATACTACACACAGTTTTGGATTGTCCTTGAATTGCGTTACATCAATTGATGACAAAGGGTCGCCTATGCGATTAGATTTTAACAATGTTGTTAAATCGAAGGTGGCTTGCCTTCTATCTATTTCCAATCCATCGAGTGAAAGTGCCACTATAGTTTGGCCTCGATGACCTGTGACTAACAGTAATAAAAGTGCTAACTTAAACCCTAATTGTTTTATATCCAGAAATCTATTATGTGGCCAATCCTTAAACATTTTGAAGACCAGTGACACATCCCAAAATCGGTCGTATTTTGGTTTAGGTGGGTTTTGTTCATAAATCCCCCTTAGTACCCAGTGTATTACGTGATGTTTACCCATTGTTTCTCCCCCTAACCTGGGAAGAATGATCGATAGAGCACACCTGGCAGCATTAATTGCGCCGTAACCGAGCCCATCTTGTTCTAACATCCTGAAAAATCTGCACACTTGGGCAATGGTTGGATTCATCGGTTTAAACCTTTTGAATAAGACAGTAAACGCCCCATTTCTTCAAATATGTGGTATACATTTTAACTGTTCCTTTTCTCCACGCATGCGACACCAACCGTTCTTGTGTAATTTTGTCTAAACCAAATTGTTCTAGGTATTTATTCAGAAAAGGAATGCAAGCAATGGTGTTGTTGCTACGTTGCCGTGATGTTCCAGAGGGCCTTGGTGAGTTAGATTTCCTTGGGATTTTGGGAATCTTAGGCAGTCTCTGGCTGTCGAGACTATTCCCGCTAGCCACGGTTGTGTGTCCCATTCGGGGACAATCAGAATGGCGTGGGACCGGTCCATCTTTATCTTTCGTGCAACTCTGGTAATGATATTAAAGGGGGGAAAAATGTAATAAAATTCATTTTCCCAAATCAGTGAGAAAGCATCTATGTGCCAAGCAAATGGTTCTGGGTGCCATGACACATATTTGTTAATTTTGAAATTATTTCTTGATGCAAATAAGTCTACCATAGGTGACCCCCATTGTTGACAAATTTTGTTGAAAATTTTTGTGTTTAATTTCCATTCTAAGTGATCGTGAAAGACTCTGCTCTTTTTGTCAGCCAGGACGTTCTGCGAACCTGGGATATGAGATATGGTTAACCATATTTGATGTTGTTGCGCCCAGTTCCAAATACTCTGTGCCAAGTTATTACATTCTTTTGACTTTGTACCTCCCATATTCCTGACATATGCCATAGCTGTAGTGTTATCTGTCAGAAGTTGAACCGTCTTTTTAGGTATTTTAATTAGACTCAAAAGGCCCAAGTAAATCGCTCTTAATTCAAGAACATTAATATTGTCTGATTTTTCGTTATCTAACCATCTACCCCCTGTTGCTACATCATTTTGATGAGCTCCCCAACCTTGTAATGAAGCATCGGTAGTAACTACCGTGTTGGGTTGACCCATTCGAATGGGATTGGGGGAGTTATTAATATTCTCGATCCACCAAAAAATGTCTTTACAGCCGTCTCGGGAAATGTTCATTGGTCTTTCGAAGTTACCTTGTTTGCGTGCTAACGCTCTATTCTTGTCTATTTCTAGAGACTTGATATGCGCCGCTCCATAAAGAACAGCCGGTGCATACGAGACCATTATACCGATAAGGACGGCGACCTGTCTAATCTTTGGCCTGGATATGTCAAGCAGCTGGGAGGCCGTGTCATGAAACTTCTGTAGTTTCTGTTCCGTTAGAGATACGGTCATGGCTTTGGTGTTAATCAGAAACCCTAAGCATTTAAATTCCCTATTCGGGACGAAAACAGATTTCTTGTCATGAATGTAAAACCCTAAATTTGTTAATAAATCACACAAATCATTAACTGCTGTTTGGCATTTGTCTAAGGATTCTGCCATAATAAATGAATCATCTATGTATGGGAACATTGTGTGTCCTATTCTACCCATGACTGCAAAAACAGGTTTTAACAATTTGGTAAACAGTCGAGGTGCGCAAGCTAGACCATTAGGCATGCATGTAAATTGGAAGAGGGTACCGTTCCATATAAATCTCAGAAATTTTCTGTGTTCTTTGCAAATGGAGACTGTGTAATACGCATCTCTTAAGTCTACACTGGCGAGCCAGGCTTCCGGCGTAATTAAATCTCTCGCCGTTTCTAATGAGAACATTTTAAAATGTTTGTATGTAACCGATTCATTTAATTTTGTTAAATCCAAAATCATGCGAATTTCGCCATTTGGTTTCGGCCTAGATAAAACATTAGAAATAAACTGTCCTTCTGTGTTTTGTACTCGTTCAATAATTCTCTTTGTCTCAAAAAGAGAAACCTGAAAATCAATTTGTAGTTTTTCTTCTGCGTTAAATTTATATGGGAACGGAACTCTTTTCTGTTTTGGTATATCAGTGAACGGTATTTGAACCCCTTTAACAATCTCCAAAATTTCGCTATCAGTTGTAATATTACACCAGTTTTGTAAACAGTTCAGGATATTTCCTGCCTTAAATTTGCTTACATATGTTTGTGTCTCTTCAGACACCATGTTGAGGGTAGAAGTCTGTGTTGTCGACTCTACTTGGCTCCTGGCCGTGGGAACTGGGGTCTGGGTGTAAGCTCCCTTTTGTACCCGCGGTTGTCGTTCCACCCCGTGGTCTGTCGTTCTCCTCTGCCTCGTCCTCTGGGACTGAACCCGAAGGATGGACCTCCTCGTCCTGGCCTGCCTCCTCGGCGGAAGCGAAAATCTGAGTGGGGGCGTCGGAATTTGCTGGGGTTGTCTAACTTTTTACCCCTGTCAGTGTTCTTAGCGCTTTTAGTGTCTACCTCCACTGCTTTGAAGAGGTGCGCTAGCTGTCCCCCAAACATTTTGGTTTTGTCCAGCGGCTTACCTAGCACTGGCTTTGGTGGGAGGTAAAGTGTGTATTCTTTACCGTCATTGTCCGTAACTTTCTTAGACCTGGCTACTTCTTTGCCAGCATCTGTGGTCACCGACTTATAGACGTTCTCGAAACGTCATAAAGTTCTACGCTGCGGTAAGCAGCGCAATGCCTTTATCCATGGTGCGGGCAAGCGACGAGAATTTATTCTCGGCTTGCATTCTATTTGCTACCGGAGTTATGGAAGTCAGAGCTCCGAGCACTGCTCTATGGATTGTACACAACGCGTTCTCGTAACAGTGTCTTTCGTCCGAGAGATGGATACCTGCATCCATTTCTTTGCTGATGGACTCGGGAACGCCTTTGATTCCCGAGATTTGTTCGGTTAGCTTACTGATCACCTCAGCGGGTTTAAATGTGTGGAAATGTCCTTTTAACGTTTCCCTCATCATGGTTGTGGTACGCAACCTCTTTGCTTTCGCCAACGGGCATTTCTTTTAAATTTTTGCCCCTATCCTTGCATAGACACCCGCTCTTTCGTTGTCTGAGTCAGACTCCGTCGAGGACGAGTCATCTGAATCATCAGATGATGAGTCCTTCTTCTTTTTGTTTTTCTTGGGCTTTTTAACCCGCTTCTTGTTGACTTTGGTGAATTCATCACCTGACCTACTCACGGGTCTTTTGTGCCTTTTGATTTTCAGTTTCGGAACCTCAAATGCTGATTCTGTTTCATCATCCGAAAAGTCTTCCCAGTCGTCGTCTGGGATAGGAGGAGAGGAAACCTGTGTAACGGGTTGCGTATGTTTGTACTTCTCCATAAGTCTGACGATCTTGTCCTCTAGGTCCTCGTCTCCGCTGTCCTTATCCGAAGGACCAGCTCCTGGCTGTGGGGACGGTGGACGTGTCTGTGGTGGCGACGAATCGTACCCTGAGGGCATGCGGCCTTCTGCCGCTGCCGGCGGAACCTTGTTGCGCTTGGTGGCCATCGGTTTCTGTAACAAAAAAGTTACTTAATACCGGTATGGTCTCAACATGGTCACAAAGTGAGCCCCAGAATTGGGTTGAGGTATTATTCGTATGGTATAGAGTAACGTGTTTACACCGTTCTGTATACAGGCGTTAAGCTAATGGTATGCCGTAGGTTTTATTGGTAGTGAAACCAACCAAACGGAGGGGCGGCCATTGGCACGCCCGCTCTCTCTGTTGCGTACACTTCTCCCACCCGCGGCATTCTGCACCAGCAAGTTGAAGAAAATATTACGAAACTCGGAGGCTCGCCTCAAAAACCGGTCTGGGGAGTCTATAAAAGAAACCCAGGATCATCCCCAACAAAACCCTCTTTTAGGGTTCGGAGTAATTTCCTTAGGAGATGCAACTCGGGTTAACATCTCTGCCTGTCTGTATACAGGTTGCGCTATATCAAGCGGTATCGGTTTCGGTTCTGTACATAAGTGTTCTAACCTTGTGTTTTTTATAACACCAAAACATGTCCAAATCGGACCTGAGAAAGTTCTAAGCTTTCATAATTGGATGCTATAAACCATCCTTAAGAAGTTTATCGCGATTTCTCAATACTTACAGTTGGTTAAAGTGTTGTAGTAGTTAAATCCTGCCGGAGCAGCTCAGCGAACGTCCTCCCGCCGTGAGCTGCTTATGCTAATTGCTGGACCCGGATGTGCTTACCTCTCCCTAGCCTGCGGCTAGCCTGAGGCTATATACCGAGGTAAAACTTATATATATATATATATATATATATATATATATATATGTTTTGGATTAAGCCACCATTTTTCCACCCGAGCGTGTTGGGAGAGTGTTCGATTATGCAAGCCGAGGATGTACGGTCTGCGCATGCGCCAAAAAGTGGCTCGGGTGACCCGAGTTGATTAATCTATTACGGGCAGAGTGGTATTCAAGTCAGTGTCATGTGTGTGTGTGTGTATCCGGGCATCGTGTGCAGAAGGTTCAGTTACGGCTGTGATACACAGCCCCTGCAAGTAGACTGGCAGCTAGGATTGCTTGTTTGAGGGTTGGCGTTTTATGTCCTGGCAACATGTAAGGTCATATCAGGATAACAACCAAACCAACTGCCAGCAATCTGACTAACTCAGTAAATATCAGCAACCTACTCACTCCAAATAACCAGGCCGACTGCCAGCAACCTGTTCACTACAAACAACCAGGCTGACTGCCAGCAACCTGCTCACTACAAACAACCAAGCCGACTGCCAGTGCCAGCACCAGCAACCTGCTCATTGTCAGTAACATGACTTAAGCTAAAATTCCATATCCGCATGCGAATGCGTCAAAAAAAAAAGGAAAAGCATGTAATGCACAGTAGTGCTTCCATATGTTCGAATGCGAATGCGTCAAGTGGATCGACCCATGGACCGATCGGTGCGAATGCGGCTCCATTTCCCATAGAGTATACCTGCAACTTTGACTTTCCTTCACAAATTTGGAGTAAAAAAGAACAAAAATGCCATGGGTATCTATGCTGCATGCCGCATTCCACATGCATGAAATCTTAGCTCAACTGTCGGCAACCAGGCCAACTGCCAGTAAACAGCTCACTACAAACAACCAGGCCAACTGCCAGTAACCAGCTCACTACGAATAACCAGGCCGACTGCCAGCAACCTGCTCACTACAAACAACCAGGCCGACTGCCAGCAACCTGCTCACTACAAACAACCAGGCCGACTGCCAGCTTGCTCACTACAAACAACCAGGCCGACTGCCAGCAACCTGCTCACTACAAACAACCAGGCCGACTGCCAGCAACCTGCTCATTACAAACAACCAGGCCGACTGCCAGCAACCTGCTCACTACAAACAACCAGGCCGACTGCCAGCAACCTGCTCACTACAAACAACCAGGCCGACTGCCAGCAACCTGCTCACTACAAACAACCAGGCCGACTGCCAGCAACCTGCTCACTACAAACAACCAGGCCGACTGCCAGCAACCTGCTCACTACAAACAACCAGGCCGACTGCCAGCTTGCTCACTACAAACAACCAGGCCGACTGCCAGCAACCTGCTCACTACAAACAACCAGGCCGACTGCCAGCAACCTGCTCACTACAAACAACCAGGCCAACTGCCAGCAACCTGCTCACTGTCTGCAAGCAGCAGTCGAAATTGTTAACATGGGGTTATTCCCACGACCTCCCACGGTAGAAGCAGACGCCATAACCACTAGATAAAGTTGCACTGTCCGATAGCTTTGAGTTTCTGCCATTCAATACACTTTTTTTGGGTGCTAAAACAGTTTATTCATCAGAATATACATTTTTTTCAGCGCCGAGGCACTGGTCTTCCGGCCATTTACATTACATGGTGAAAAGGTAGATGTTAGTACTAGTAGATTGTGAAGGGGGTTAGTATGTTTGTCATACTAAGTTCAGTGTTATGGGCTAAGATGGTGAGTCGCTGCAAAAACTGTGCTGCTATTACAGTATAGCTGAGGTAAGTACAGTAAAACCTCCCACCTTCACAGATCGACCACTCCCCTATATCGATGGCTTTATTTGGGTCCCAACAACACCATTGTAACCATATTCTAACTCCCTAAACCGACCACCTCGCTAAATGGACCACTTAAACTTAAAGGGACCAGCTATAGCTCGCTGGGACACTGCTCGTACTCCGACAAATGCTCTCCAAGCACAATCTTGTTTAGTTTTTATGTTTAAATGAACCAAGTATGTGTGGGGAGAGTATGGGACCAGGGCACTGCTAGTCTGAACTGCAAAGGCAGTTTGTTGTCTTCAAAATGGCCGCCCCCATAGGCGGCGGCCATTTGCAATGCAAAAGCTGCGCTGTGATTGGCTGAAATTGTGCCGGCAACAGGCTCACACAGTAACAAGATTTGCTGGTTCCCAGTATGGGCGGCAATAAATTTCAGACTGATTACGCCGAAATCTATTGAATGCGATCATATTTAACAGAATTACATACTCAAATCGTGAAATTTCATTAAATTAACCCTAAATTCGAAGTGTTATTAAGGCTACCGCCGCATTGGTGGCGATATTAATAGTGTCGAATCGACGAATTTAAAGTAAACAAATCGCCGCCGCCGCAGCGACGTCGATATCCATACGGCAATGTTTTACGCTGAAATCTATTGAATGCGATCATATTTAACAGAATTACATACTAAAATAATGAAATTTAATTAAATTAACCTTAAATTCCAAGCGATATTAACGTAGCAGCTCGATCAGCGTCGAATCGCCGAGTGTAAGCAAAACAAATAGCAGTGATCGCCGCAACGTGCGAAAATCCGCGCATGCGCAGAAGCATAACGCCAGCGGCAATGTTTTACGCCGAAATCTATTGAATGCGATCATATTTAACAGAATTACATACTAAAATAATGAAATTTAATTAAATTAACCTTAAATTCCAAGCGATATTAACGTAGCAGCTCGATCAGCGTCGAATCGCCGAGTGTAAACAAAACAAATAGCAGTGATCGCCGCAACGTGCGAAAATCCGCGCATGCGCAGAAGCATAACGCCAGCGGCAATGTTTAAAGCCGAAATCTATTGAATGCGATCATATTTAACAGAATTACATACTAAAATAATGAAATTTAATTAAATAACCTTAAATTCCAAGCGATATTAACGTAGCAGCTCGATCAGCGTCGAATCGCCGAGTGTAAACAAAACAAATAGCAGTGATCGCCGCAACGTGCGAAAATCCGCGCATGCGCAGAAGCATAACACCAGCGGCAATGTTTTACGCCGAAATCTATTGAATGCGATCATATTTAACAGAATTACATACTAAAATAATGAAATTTAATTAAATTAACCTTAAATTCCAAGCGATATTAACGTAGCAGCTCGATCAGCGTCGAATCGCCGAGTGTAAACAAAACAAATAGCAGTGATCGCCGCAACGTGCGAAAATCCGCGCATGCGCAGAAGCCACGACAGTGGCTCGAGTGACCCGAGTTGAATAATCGATTACACCCCAATATACAAATCGCCTCCGCCGCCGGCGCATTAGGCCACCCTGTGGCACAAATCTGAACTATTCCGAGTTCGTTTGTTTTCCACGCGGCGGATAGCTGGCGACTTTATAGTCGGTCCCAAGGTCGGTCGATTTAGAGAGGTTTTATTGTATTTGAGTTCGATTGTTATAATTGACCTAGCTTTAGCTGGAATAACTTGTATTATAAATGGTTTACTTTGAAGATATTTGAAGTGGAAACATGCAAAAATAACGTTGGTTTGCATGTCAAGCTTCTAACATCGGGGGGGGGGGGGGGGTTCAGCAATAATAGGTTCTATTATTAAATTGACTCAGTTGGCTATGCACATCACAAAACTATAGATCAGGGATGAAAGTGATCTCTAGCAAAAAAAACCGTGGAAATCAAGCTGAGAATATTAGACAGACGGCAAATTTCTGTGAAAACGCAGACCCCCCCCCCCCCCCCCCCCCCCACGATTAGCACTGTCACTCTCAGGGAATCGCGGGGGGGGGGGGGGGGGGGAATGTTGGAAGTCATGTTTCAACTATCCCTCGCCCATACATAACTTGTTCTTGTTAGGGTTTTATCTTCTAGCAACATCTAAGGTTATATAAGAACAGGATTCAAACTACCAAATTGTTGTCATATATATACATTCTAATTCCTTGTCATTTTGTTAAACGCTAATCAGAAAATATTTTTTAAATCGCGGTAATCCGAGAAATCGTGGAGATCTTTCTTCCCTGAATTAAAAAAGACACGTTTCCTGATCGGGATTTTGCAATAAACCAGACTGTGAGCGTGAGTCAACGCATGCGCTCTAGATAAGAACTACATGACCCACACCTCAAGTGCAGACACGGGCGTGGGGACCAGGAGAGGGAACCTAAATCAGTACCCATGGCCCATACCAGTGACGTACTCGAATGCATGCGCGAGCATTTATGTCCCAGCGTTCCAAAACCGCGACGCGGTGGTGCTTACTAAATGTTACACGCCAATGCACTGTCGAGTGCTGGAGCTGCATTTAGGAACACTGGGAGAAAGCGGACGCCTTCCCGAATCGAGGTGCGGTGTACTTGTGATCTAAAGGGGGAGGCGCCCCCTGGTGGGAGGAATGTTAATAGGATTAAAGGGTGTGTCGCGCAGTGTAAAGGAGGTCACCCAAAGTTTTCAACATTTTCACTTTCCAAACACCCCCACCCCCACAATGTAGGGCACAAATATATTCTCTCTGGAATTATATAACATAAGCACGCAGAATTTAGGCACTTGATGATATGAATGCGAGAAATTATTAAATTGAACTACAAAAGTAGTATGCTTTGAATGACAATGCAAATGTTTAAAACATTAGATGCGCCCTACGTCCTAGCAACATTTAAGGTCATGTCAGGACATATTTGGGACTGTGCACATTCATGGTGACTTCATCATGCTGCTCCGCTGGACGCGGTGGCCTAAACGGGAGAGCGCGGGCCTCGCGTGCGAAAGATCAGGAGTTCAGTTCCCGGTTGAGTCAAACCAATGACATTTAAATTGACACATTGTCGCTTCCTAGCCAGGCGCTCAGCATTAATAGGATACGACAAGGACTGGTTAGCTCAGTGTCAGCATAATGTGACTGAGTTAGATATCGAATCATAGTGCTGGCAGCCTTATTTGCCAGTAGGGCAGCACTATAAAGTCGCCATGAGTGCACTGTCACAAGTCGGTACCCGTCTTAATATGGCCTTACATGTTGCCAGGACGTGAAACTCCAAGAACCAACCAATCATGCCGCCCCACTGAGAAACTGAGCCGCTGGCACGACGTAGGACTCGATATCCCACTCAGTCACATTATCATGATACTGAAAAACCAGTCCTCGTCATATCGGAGGTACGGCGAGTGCCAGGTTAGGTAGCGACAAGTAAACATTTTCTAAGTCACTGGTTTGAATCGGCTGGGGCTCGAACCCATGACCTCACGCACGGGAAGTCAGCTATAGCCAACACTTTACTGATTCAGCCATTACGTTCGGAATACAACTTCCGAACGCATCCTCCGCCCCCCACCGCATGACGCTGTAGGCACAAAAGAAGAGTTATGACCCCAGAACTCGGGTCACTTATTAGAACAGGGTATTACCACATTAACCCACAAAGGGGCACAGCGGCTATGCATACCAGGGTAGTCCCATGCGGAATGTGGTGAGATTTACCCAGAGTGCAGCGCGGATAGCTGGAACAGTAGCCTGTACCTGTCGGACTGCCATATTGGAGAGTAATGGGTAAACACTTTTTTTTTTTTTTTAAATAATTTTGTATTATTTAAAAAATATTTACTCCAACGGCTTGGAATATCTGTCATTTTCTTAGATCAAGAGATTAGGTTGATCGGTATAATCTATCTCTCTGTCCTGTCCCTAGCCAATGAGGGCGTCATAATAACAACACCAACACATGTGCAAAGAAGCCTAAAATAAAATGGGGAGAAAAGCAATACCAATTGTTTATGACCAAAAAAAACACCCAACTCACACCATTAAAGGACACTAAACATAGATGCATATGGTTTGTTGACAACATAGATCTACAGTCGTATGACAATGGGTACCGACTTGTGATAGTCCGGGTGACTTTATAGCAGTTAGCACTGTCCCACTGTGAGACCAGGTCACTGGCACCATAAACCGATATCCCACCCAGTCACATTATCCTGATACTGAGCTAACCTGTCCTTGCTCTATCCTAGTAATGCTGTGTGCTATCAACAAGTAACAATTTTGTAAGTCATTGGTTTGACTAAGCCAGGTTTTCGAACTCCCGACAATCTGCATGGGAAGCCACCGCGTTCGGTACAGTGTTTGTTTGTTGTTGTTTTACGTCCCAGCAACATCTAAGGTCATATCAGGACGGGTACCGTCTTGGGACAGTGCGCACTCATGGCGACCTTATAGTGCTGTCTCACTGGGAGACCAGGCCGGTACAGTGATACACGCCAACAATATGTATGTATGTATGTATGTATGTATGTATGTATGTATGTATGTATGTATGTATGTACGTACGTACGTACGTACGTACGTACGTATGTATGTATGTATGCATGCATGCATGTATGTATGTATGTATGTATGTATGTATGTATGTATGTATGTATGTAAGTATGTATGTATGTATGTATGTATGTATGTGAGTCATAGTTATAAACTTATGTGATATATAACGTATTATACGAGAATAAAGTCGCGGAAAGGAACTATAGTAAAACCTCTCTAATCGACCACCTCCACAGATCGACCACTCCTCTATATCGATCGCTTTATTTGGGTCCCAAACGATCGCCCATACGATAGTAACAATAACAAAAATCCCTAAACCAACCACCTCCCCAAATGGACCATTTAAAGTTGGTCACATACCAGTCGATTTTAAAGGTTTTACTGTACAGTAAAACCTTTCTAAATCGACCGACCTTGGGACCGACTTTAAGTAGTCCATTTAGGGAGGTGGTCGGGTTAGGGAATAAGAATATAGTTACAATGGTATTGTTGGGACCCAAATAAAGCGATTGACATCTAGGGGAGTGGTCGATCTGTGGAGGTGGTCAGTTAGAGAGGTTTTACGGGAACCTCACTCACACAGGAGAATCTTTATATACAACGGCAGCGCAGCATTGTCGATAATGACCACCGTCGGCAAGTGTACGGCGGGCATCATCAGGCCGCCATGTTGACATGGAACGCACACGCTGGCACTGGCAATGTGGGCAGCATTGTCCACGGACACAATGCCTCAGATACTGTCAACTTACTGTCATAACTGTCACACAAAAGACGGGACAATGCATATTGTATTTTGAGTAGGTTGATGGCAGTCAACACTAATATGCTATTATTACTCTCTTTTCTTCGTCTTAAAAATAAATAAATAAATAAATAAATAAAAAAAAATTTGTACCAGCGCATTCCATTCCAACAGAACGGGTACAATATATTCTTACTCTAACCCTCTCCACAGCTGATGACCTTAGATGTTGCCAGGACGTAACACTCCAACAACCAACCCTCCCACACGCTAGTTTGGTTATATTCATGTGTGATGCAGTCTACATGTGTGATGCAGTCTCCATCCTGTCTCATCCACTTGCAACCCCTAGTTATACTTATAGACAGGTGAACATAATTTACCATATATGAGACTGTCTCAAAAGGTGCTAAGTAATATGGGACAAAACTTTGTCCATTGTAACGATCAAAATACTATCTGCTTATGCATTTGCTCAGGATAAACTGATTTGTTTTTTTACATGGTGTTTCATAATCCCAATAGAATACGTATTGATACGTATCAATAAAATAAAACAAAACACCCACAAGCCTATGATATGTAAATAGCAGTAGGCTAGTCTAGTAATAAGAGTAGAACAAAATAAAATACATATATGCCAAGAAAATAAAAATAAACTAACCATACCAACCAATTATGAAATGCAGGCAATCAAATAACTTATCAGCAGCTACTGTGTGGTAAGATAACACCAACACTACAAATGGCCAGCATTGAAAACAAGCCTGGGTACCCAGGCTTATATGCTATGGACAGTATAAATACAGCCTCAATTAAAAAAACCTTTAAAAAATTGATTTGAAGCTAATGTCCTTGTGTTTTCAGTGTAACCGTTTCTGTGCTGTTTTGTGTCAATCGTTACAATGGACAAAAAAATTATTAGTGATCACCTTTTGAGACAGACTCATATATAAAACTCGAGTAAAAGATTGTCCCCATCCCTTTTTTTCTTTTTAAACCACAAAACAAAAAAAACGTTGAAATTCCACCCACCTCGTGTAAAAGTCTAATCCTAGTATTTCATGGAACACTGGTCAGCATTGGTGGGTCAAGGCTAGGCTATCGAGATACTAGCATGCACATAGAAATAATACCCGTTACAAAACCCGCAATGATTAACCGTTATGTGCTGATATTTACAGAACAACTACCAAACTAAGTTGTATATATGGCATAAGCACTTATGGTACTGTTAACTGGAATTCAACATAAAAGTATCATTCTACCCTAGCAGGCAGTTATTTTGTAGATAAATATTTAATCGGGGCCATAATTCTTTCTCCTTTTGTTATTTATTATTTTATATATTTATTTGGATCTATTTTGTCCACTTTCTCATACAAAGCATGAATTTCATCCCTTCGAAAATGTCACTTGTGCAATATTAGTCAGCCCCCTAAATTCAACGCAAAAAAAGGTATAACAATTCAACCTTTACATGAGGATATATGGTATGTGATCGATGACCGGATCGGTAGAGTGCGGGCCTCGCGTGCGGAAGGTCGGTTCCCGGTCGAGTCAAACCAATGATTAATAAAAATCGATACTTGTCGCTTCCTAGCCTGGCGCTCGTCATTAATAGGATAGGGCAAGGACTGGTTAGCATCTACACACCTACTGATGATGTGGTGTCATTCCTCTAAGTCACCACTTTTTCTTTTTACGTAAGAAAACTTTAAACACTGCATACATGTAATGTGTACAAATAATGCCCTAAACAAATACATTTTTTGCACGCTTTTAGCAGTTTCTAACCCAAGGTATTATTGAGTGTCACATGAAACATGTTACATGAAACATTTATGACCATCCCATGAACATCAGAAGTTAAGGGGCTGTCACATTAGGTTATTTTTGGGAGCGTATGGTGGCGTAGGCGCGTTACGTCATATACGTTGGCATACGCTGTATACGCTACTCATACGCTACGCATACGCTACTCATACGCCGCCAGATGCCGGCTTATGAGGCATACGCCGCCATACGCTTTCATAAATCCGTCCGTCCACATTTTTTTGTGCATGCTCAAAAAATCTCGACCTGTGAGGGCGTATGGCCCATACGCTGCTCATACGGCGGCATACGCTCCTCATATGCCGGTGTACGCTCCTCGTACGCTAGGGTTACGCCGGCATAGGTTTTTCATACGCTCAACTTGTGTCACCGGCGTATCTCTAGCGTATGTAGCGTACGCATAACCTACGAGTTACGTATGGGAGCGTACTCCTAGCGTATGCCCAGCGTATGCCATAGGTCTCGACATCGATCTTGACTCATACGCTACTCATACGCAATGCGTACGTTACTCGTACGCTCCACATGCCAATCAAAACCGTCACAAAATGTCACAGCACGCTCCCATACGCTCCTCATAGGTTCCACATATGCTCAAAACCACCCAAAAGGTCACCAAATGTCATCATAAACCGGCACGCGCAGGACCTACGTAGGTTTTCAATACGCTCCAGCCATATGCCGTAATGTGACAGGGCCTTTAGGGAAGTGTTCCAAGATTACTTTGAAATATGTGCACAAGATCAAAAACTAATATGCATATAGGGTGTTTACCGGTCGTCGCACGGGTCAGGGAAACGGTACACTGAAGGACTTTCTGTACTTATTTCTTCATTACTTAGCTCGTAATTACTGGTTAAAAGGTTACATAAAAAACTGTAAACAAACTATTTTAGAGTATGAAAATGGATGTACACACCTTAGTGGGTATGTGATCCTATTAAAGTAACTTCTTAGGAGTATTTTGGTCTTTATTGCATTAGAAAATGTTACATATTAGCTCCAGGCTTTTACTTTAACTGAGCAGTGTTTAGCTCTTTTGTGGCAACTTTTTGGTGGCCATCTTGGATTTATGCCTGCCATCTTGGATTTAGATCATTCCATTCAAAGGTAGAATTGACAAGGATTCTGAAAATAAATACTTTGTTAGAGGTAACTCTGGTATTTTAAAAGCTATAAAGCATTTATTACCAGATTTCATGTGTTACAAAGTGATGTCTGGGATGTCAATTTGGCCAATTATATTTTAACCTGTGGCAGCCATATTGGATTTGTATTTAATCAATGTAACCTCCTAATTAATCCTAGTAATAAGGATTTACATTAACCATGGTTTGTAGTACTTAATATAGGTATATAATAAGTATATTTCAACATTCAAGGTCTTTTTAAAAGGAAATATATCTAACTTCGGGTGACTTTTTGATGGGCATCTTGGATTTATGTCCACCATCTTAGATTTAGATCAATCCATTCAAAGGTTGAGTTGACAAGGATTCTGAAAATATATACTTTGTTATAGGTAATTTTGGTATTTTAAGAGCTATAAAGCATTTGTAGTAGTCTGCACTGACCTCTCATGCAAGTAACCACATAGACAGGTAGGCATGGGTAGTGTATTGATATCAGGGAGCCTAGGTGGTGTAATGGTTAGCACACTGGCTCGGAATGCAAAGAGATGTGGGTTCGAGTCCCGCTCTAGGCACAATATTTCCCATTTTCATCACCCCCCATGACACATTTATCACCAGATTTAGGGAAAAAAATAACCCACATGACCACTTTTTATCGCCCAGTATTAGTGAGTTTTCCTGTTGTCAATTTCCATGAAAATGGACAATCTTAGGCCATGCTTTGGTCTATAACTTTTCAATGAATAGAGATAGAAAGGTGAGGTTTAGTCCATTGAATTTGTCAGAAAATGGCCTATCAGATTAGGCTATGTACAGGGATGAAAGTGCTATCCGGGAAAAAAAGCGGAAATGCTGATATTCTCCCATAGGTTTAGAATAGTCAGGGAATCGCGGAAAATTCCCTGAAGTCGGGTTACATATATATATTGGTATACGCTGATAGGCCTGTGGTCGCAGCACCACATATTAGTATACGCTGATGGTGCTGTGGGATTGAAAAATCCCGGAAATCCGCGGAATCGCGGAGATCTTTCATCCCTGTATTTGGGAGTGGCAATACCAAATACATCTATTTGCTGTTAAACACCCTAAAGCATAAATATTTGTTCATCCCCTGTGGTGTTTGTTTCATCATAAAGGAATTTCCCCCCCCCCCCCCCCCCCCTCTTCCATGTCACGCATGTTTCAGTATCACAATTTTGTATGTTCTCTGTTCTACTCTCAAGTGGACGAACCCTCATAAAATTGCACTGGTGGAGACTTAGAAATAAATTAATACTTAAGACCATTTTGCTAAGATAGGGCAAGTACTGGTTTGGTCAATATCACTAATCAGGATGTTTGTAATGGCTTTACGTCCTAGCAACAATTAAGGTCATATTAGAATATTGGTCACAGTGCTGGTATCACGGTCTCCCCAGGGGGCAACACTATGAAGTCGTCATCACTGTGCTGTCATAAGTCGGTGGTACCTGTCCAGATATGACCATATGATATGTGATATGAGTTAGATGTTCAACAAATAAAGCCCCAACCAACAACTAAGCTTAGAACGGTACCCCAGGTTTTTAAGTAGAATTGATCCAGCGAGTCAAATTCACCGAATAGGATAATCTGGGATTTGGAACTAACTGGCAAATTATTTCAGTATCCATTTGCCAGTAACCGTAGCCTAGTCATCTAACCATTCAAATTTCCAATCGGTCATAAGCAGCCCTGGAATGTGGACTTAGGTGCAACACTGCAGGGTTCAAACCGCAGAACACGTTATTACTGCACCAACTTGTGACCAAGTATGTATATAAGCACAACACAGTCACAGACCATCTTTATTTCAGCACTCGTGGAATTAAAAGAATATTCCTCTGAATCTTATATTATCCATCACTAAATATTACAAAGGAATTAAAAACCACAACACCGGTGAACGTTATATATATTATTCGATTGCCAGAACTATGCCTCATACATTACATATGTCAAGACACGCTAGAGAAATGCTAAATGTATGTTAGACGTATGTTATCCATACGTTGTCAGTACACAGAGTGTACGTTCCCACTGCCTTTAACGTAGGGCAACGTAGTGAACAACGTTTGTCTAATGTACATTGACGTACGCCTAACGTATACATAACGTACAACCGAGGTAAAATCCACACGTTGTCGAATGTTGCCATACGTCAAAAGTTTTGTGAATGCACAAAACTTTGCCAACCCCCTGATACGCGACGCCATATCTCAACGAATGTCGATGTACATTGACTTATACCAACAAGCGCCTAACGCATGTATAACGCATAACGACGTATCCCGACATAGCAGCCAAAAATCACACACGTTGGCATGATGTGTCGTAATGTGACAGCCCTTTAAGAGACCGACAGAGACCCCAGTTCCTTGCCGGGCACCCCGGCCTCCGGCTCCGGGTCATCTGCCAACCTCTGGCTCTGGCCCGCCACAACCACTGAACCAGACTCGAGACCAGTGAGTGCTTATTGTATGCAGCATTTCTGACAAGTGTAAGCTGCGTGTTATGTAGTTTATTTGAAACTGTACACCTGTGCGTGTGTGAGAGCAGACAGTTCGGGGAATCCAATCGTCGTTAGTCAACTTAGTCACAAGCTATTACTATTACTAGTAGTAGTAGGCAGAACCATCGTCCCTTCTCAGCATCAGCCGCCAACATCACCGTCGGCGGTGGGAGCATTATCCTTTGTTTATAAGTTCACACAACTTGAAAACTTACCCCGAAATGTTGTTGCACGGGCCTGTAAGGTGTCCTGGCTCTTGTTGCAGGTGTGTGAGAGTAAACCCGTGGCCTAGAAGAGCCCAATCCTAGCGCCACCGTAGCCCGACCAAATCCTCTCCTCTCCGACTCTCGACCCTCTCTGAAAACAAAGATGGCGCGGCTCAAGTATTTGCGGAATTTCCCTCCCCAGCCAGTGACGTCACGATGATTCCTGGGTGCGTTCGCGTAGTTGCGCTCGGCGGGAACCTGTGTTGACATCGGTTTTATTATCCATTTTTGAGCTTCAAGCTAAGATTCCATATACGCGGTATGTGGCATGCGAATGCCGTATATGCGCATATATATATATGCCAACCCCCAATAGCTGATGTTTACTTTTTGTGCTTGGGGATTGTTAAACAAACAAACCAAAAAAGATACCCATGACAATTTTGGGGTTTTTTGCTCCAAATTTGTGAAGGAATGTCAAAGCTACTATAGTTTTCTATGGCAAACGGAGCAGTATTCGCATTCGCACTGATTGGTCCATGGGTCGATCTATTTGCCGCATTCGCATTCACGTTCACAATCGCATTCGGACGTATGGAAGCACTACTATGCCTTTACATGTTTTTCAAAAATTTTCTGCATTCGCATTCACATACCACATACTGCGTATATGGAATCTTAGCTTAACAGCATAGCGCTGACACATAAAACATCACAAAATATTTTGCTTTCATTGGATTACGCAGATTTAAATAGTAGGGCCTATATCGAATGTGCTGTGCAATGCCACACCATTAGGTCTATGCACTTCAGATCATTATGGAGGGCTGCATATATCTTGGACCGGACAAAATCATGAAAATGGCAGGATCAGTAATTGTGTTGGTTGACTTCCCATGCAGGAAGTTGTGGGTTCAAACCCCGGCTGAGTCAAACCCAGTGACATACCAAATTCATTCTTGTTCCTACCAAGCCTGGTGCTTGACATAAATAATAGGATAGCGGAGCCAGGTGTAGCTCAGGTGGTAGCGTGTCCACTTGTGAAGCTGTCGGTCATTCGATATATATCCTTGTCAGTGGACCTCTTTTGCAGTTTGGGCTATTTCCCATTCCAACCAGTGGTTCGCAACTGGTTTATCAAAGGCTGTGGTATGTGCTGTCCTATCTGTGGGAAAGTGCATATAAAACACCACTTGTTGTTTCTCGGAAAGAGTAGCCTATGTGGTGACAGTGGGTTTCCTCCAAAGAAATATGCCAAAATGACCATATGTTTGACGGCCAATAGTGAATGATACAACACTCAATGTGCTCTAGAGGCGTCATTAAATAAAACAAGCTTTACTCTTACTTTTTTAAATAATAGGATAGGGAAAGGATTGGTTTACTCAGAATCGGGATAATGTGATTGAATGGGATATCGAATAATGGTGCCAGCAGCCCAGTATTCCAGTGGGGCAGCACTATAATGCTACCATGTTTGTTTGTTGTTGTTTTACATCCTAGCAACATCTAAGGTTATATCAGTACGGGTACTGACTTGGGACAGTGCGCACTGATGGCGACTTTATAGTGCTGCCCGACTGGGAGACCAGGCTGCCAGCACCATGACTTGATATCCCACTCAGTCACATTATCCTGACACTGAGCCAACCAGTCCTTGCCCTATCCTATTAATGCCAAGCACCAGGCTAGGAAGCAACAAGTATAAATTTTTAAGTCATTGGTTTGACTCGACCAGGATTCGAACCCACAAACTCATGGGTTCGGATCTCCACAAACAGAAGACAGACGCTCAACTCAATCGGCCATCCCGTCTGGTTAATGCTCCCATGAGTGTCCAAGTCAGTACCTATTCTCATATTACCTTAGATGTTGTCAGGGCATAACTCCCAAACAAAGAAACACAATAGCATTTGTTGAAGTACAACACAGGTGAACACTAGCAGGACAGGTGAGACGTGGTGGGTAGTTACAATACGTAAGTCAGATGCATAGAGATATAATACGCAGATAAACTATATACTCAGCCTATTCACAGAGTGGCGCCATCTAGTGTGTGAAGCCAGCACTAGTACATCCTAAAGGTGTAGAAAAGCCCGAATTACATATCAGCACCATCAATAGACCAGATCACCGTTCCGACTGCGCATGCGCCAAAAACGGCATTGGCAGCAAAGCAAATGCGTAGAGCCATTGAGTTAGCTGATACGCATAGGGAAAAACTTTGATTTTATTCAAAATTAATAAATATACATAAGAATTTGGCATAAACATGTATGCACACATGCAATATAATGATCTGATGAATATATCTAAGACAAAACTAGCCATAGTTAAACATTTTGAGCTAAGAAACATACAATTCCACACAAAACAATCAGTCACTTTAAGGCTGCTATCCACATCACCATTATTAATTCTTGTTCTAAATATTAAAATGCCAAATGTGTCAACCAATATCTGATTAACCGTACTCATTCTCTAGTTGTACATATGCCATTAACCATAGGATATAAATAAAAACATGAATAAAATAAGTAAAACTGACTCTGGCTATGGCGCTAGCACTAGTCTGAGTGCTCAGATTTATCTAAATCTAAATGCACATGGCATATGATGTACTGATTATATTGATGTAAATGGAATGTTGGATAAACAATTAACATCTGAATTTATTATATATATATTTTTAGTTGGTATTCTATGTTTCAAAGAAGAGCTGAGATGAGCTGAAACTAGCACATTTCATAGCTGCACCCACTGTCTTAGCATTAGCCATGTGCTTCGTGAGGGTTTGTTTTTCTTCCACGCATCCCACAATGCACCGCGCGGCTGGAATGGCGATGTAGTCTATTAACTAATGCGATATTGATTTGAAAGATGACTCATTGAGGTGTGGGAATATTAGCATATTATACTCTAAGCGGAACACCAGATAGGTAGAATTATCACGGATCCCATAAGATTCTTGACTTGTTTTCTCTTTCATGCTTAGTTATGCCAGAGACCAGGTCAAAATGCGAAGTAGGTGTGATTGCATTGAGAACACACTTATATATAAGTTAATGGGTAGGATGCTTGCCCAAAATGGCAATAAGTGTGAGTTCGAATCCTGCTATAGGTGCAATGTTCCTTCCTTTTCATCATCTCCGTGACAATACATGTTATAAATATTTTAAATAGAAATTTCAGATTAAAAGATGCTAATGGGTTGTTTATAGTGGACAAGCCAAACATAGAAAAGGCCTCTAGAAAAAGATTTGACGGCATCGTTTGTTAATAGCAGACATCCATTTGGAATCAATCATTCACAGGGGGCGTAATCGATTATTCAACTCGGGTCACCCAAGTAACTTTTTGGCGCATGCGCACATCCTACAGACTCGGGTTGAATAAATGAACACGCTTCTCCATGCTCGGGGTGTAAAAAATGATGGCTTAATCCAAAACCTTTGTTTGTTTGTAATAACCGATATAACTACAGCAAAATAGGATTTAAAGTATTTTATCATTGCATAATTTAGTTATAGTTCCATTTCATTAATCTGGGTTATTAAAATAAAAAAAGCATTAAAACAACAAGTAGGACTTGCACTGGTAGCTGTTATCCTACAGGTACCAACACAAATGTGACGTCATCATTCCTAGCCACCCCCAGCCAAGACGTGGGTTACTGGGGTCAGGTCGTTTTGCGAGAAGGGTCCACAGCGAGGAAAGGAGGAAAATCGGGTGACCACTGTCCCATATCGAGCATACCCTTGCAGGATGAGTTTCCCATTCTTTAAGTACTGATATTGTGTGATTTAAACAGTGGTCGATGTAGATAAATTTCAAATATACTTCAAAATATTAAATCTGTGCAAAAGATACATAAATGTGTGACAATGTCTGAACAAGAAACTACTAAAAAAATAATGGATGCATTCCACTGAGACCTTTCCATAATTTGAGCCAATCAGAGCTGTTCTTTTCTATTGCAAATGCTGCCCCCTATGGGGGCTACCATGTGCAATAAAAAAGAACGGCTCTGATTGGCTGACACTGAGAGATGTTCTCAGCCAATCAGAGCTGTTCTTTTTATTGCAAATGGCGGCCACCATAGGGGGAAGCCATTTGCAATCGAAAAGAACAGCTCTGATTGGCTGACACTGAGTTCTCGCGAACACGAAAAGAGGAAAGTCTATTTCCGGAAAGTTCAAATGGGCTCAGACGAGTTCAAACGTGGCTGGTTGTCCCGCTCCTTTCTGCGCTGAATATGCTTATGCGTTTTGCACACGGCACATGTATTTGTCGACTCCACTTGGAGTGTTCGATTTGAAATTCTAGCAACTCGGGTGATCCGAGTCGCCCGGGTCGTGTTAATGTCGCCGGCTATCCCTCACCCAGATACAAACAAATCCAGCATCAAAAGGTCTCCAAACATACCTTTGCTTACTTTGTTCAGTTCATGCCACTGAACATGTGGGAGGAGAGTTGAGGTCTGTGATGTACGAATGACATCATAGGTGGGATTCCCTCATCACATGACCTAGAGGGGTTCCCCACACACAGGGGAAGCCATGGCAACCACCAAGATGGCAGCCACAGAAAGCTCTCAATTCACCTTTTAAAGTTTATTAATCTACATGATTTAATCAATTATTCACACAAAAAGTAGCTGGTTATGATAAATAAACATTTGAACTTCATATTTATCATTTTAGATTGCAATTTCTAAAAATCTTTTCTCTATATGGTTATCTAAAAGTGTCAGTGCTGCTGGACTAAATAAAACACAACAGAAGCAACCAATGTCAGCACTTTCTCACCCACATATACTGAAAACTGGCAAACTATGCTTGGAGAGCATTTGTCGGAGTACGGGTAGTGTCTCAGCGACCTATGTCTGGTCCCTTTAATACGGCCGAGTTGTTTAATCCAATACAGCCTAGGTTTGCGGTTAGTCCTGATTCCCGGAGTGTGTGCAGCACTCCCTCCAGGGCCTTATCACGTGAGCGCTGTCGTCGTCATGTCGTCACTGATGTTGATTTCACTGGGCACGCTCTCTATCATGGTCTGTATTTCATGCTGAAATATCTCTGCTATCGCATTTATCCCGAAGGACAGTCGCTTGTATCTGTACATACCTACACATGTGCTAAACGTCATAGTGTATTTGCCAGTTTTGTTAGTCTGAAGATGCTATATTGGTTTCTATATAAACCGACCCACATCTGCTTTGTTTTGCCGACCGGAAGTTGTGGCTGAATCGGTTTGAATGCCGGAAGGTCGGATGTTCGAATCCCAGCTAGCCGAGTCAAACCAATGACGCACAAAATTGATACTTCTTGCTACCTAGCCACACGCTCAGCATTACTAGGATAGGGCAACGACTTGTTTACTCAATCTCAGGATAGACCTACTGTGAGCTAGTGGGAAATTGGGTCTTGGTGCAGGTTAGATAAAGGATTCACCCCATACATCCAGTACAGGGGTGAAAACCAACCTATTAGAAAAACGGGCGAAGAATTTTGACATTGCGGGGAAATGAATTGAGCTGGTAAATTCTTAATTTAAGAAGCAAAATATATTCTTCACATAAATCTTCATATTTACCTGCTACTTCTGATGTGAAATATATAATAAAACATGTAGTTTAAGGAACTTTAAAAATAAAACCGACGGCGTTTTATCGTCGCCATCTTGTCTTTTTGCATTCTCTCCCATTTCACCAACTTTGATACTGGAGCCAGAGTCTCTACTTCCTGTTTCATACTAAAGCAGTTTTCGCCAGCTTTTATATAGGGTTTGTGTTCACCCCTGTACTGCAAGTATGGGGTGAATCTTTTATCTAGGTGCAGGTGGTCTTGTCAGTACTATAAACTCGCCATCAGTGTGCACTGTCACAAGTCGGTAGCCGTCCTGATACGACCTTAAATAGTGCCAGTATGTAAAACCCCAACAAACAAACACTGATATTGACGACACTGATCAACGTGTATCAGAGACCGTGTAATGTGGACTGACTGATGTGGCGCCACCTCGAGACTTATGACTAAACTATAATATGACGCCGACGTTGGTGAGATCCGTTAGACGGCGCCACCGGAGTGACCTCAAAGCCAATATGTATGATGTAGGCGTGCAGAACAACGTTCAGGGGGCGCCTCGGAGGCGCCTCAAAAGAAATTCCGGGCCTCGTGCTATTCTGAATGACTTCAGCTGTCGGGTGCCTCTAAAGGCAGCCTCCATAGAGTGCAGCCATTTGCAATTGAAAAGAACAGCTCTGATTGGCTGAAACCACTGAAACCCAAGACCATTTTGGAGGCACTTTTTGCCTCCTATCTGAAAAGCGAGAAGTCTTGGAGTTGACTTCGAGGTGCACCTTGAACGCAAATTGGCCAAAAAGATGTTGCGGAGCCATCTCCAAGGCGCCTCAAAAGGCACGGTCTGTGTACGTTCCTGTTGTGGCATGCCTACAGATGTAAGCCACCTGTCTGTAACGTATGGAAGACTGGACACGACAAGCTCTAGTACGTAAGTGGCTTTATTATGCTTTAGGGTTTACCATTACAACTCGGTCTCATCATGTGATCGAACCACCGCACCTGGGGTCATTCATGAAGTCATCTCCACCCGGACATTCGTAAACTACCATATACTACATCCCCCTTTTCCCCCAAACAAACAATAACTCTCCTTGGCCGCTCCCTGCTGACATATATTGCTTCGCACTATCTCTCATCCGGCCTTTCAAATTATCATGTCAATATACATATATTTTCGAGTAACACAAAGTATCATTATTCTATCATTACATCCTGTCACCTCCTAATCCTACATCAAGGTCCTATTCGACTCCATGGATTTCTCAGGTTAGTCCTTACTGACTTATTATTATTACATATCTTACCTCTACGTTGTGTTGGTATTTGTTATTCTGAACACCTGTCCTTATACCAACTACGTCCCCTTTCTACTTTTCGGCTGCAGTTCGTTTCCATATCGAATCACTGGTTTGATTGTTCGGCCATGCCACGTAACGTATTTGACTGAATGACTCTCAGGTTGACTTGCATGTGCGGCTTGGTGATTGTCTGCCTTTTTTATTGTTTTGACTGGTGTGCTGTTTTGGGCCGGCACCTCTCGTGGGCCCTCGAGAATGTGTTTACGGTTCCGCCTAACTGTTTTCCCCCTTGTTGTTTGTATATTGTAACTTCAGGGGTATGTGTTTGATTGATTTACAATTACTCCTTTCACCCAGCTATCGTGTTGGTCGGTGTATCTAATCTTATCTCCTTCTTGTAACGCTGAATGTACCCTTGTACCTCGTCTGTCAAAATTTTGTTTTTGAATTTTTTTGCGTTTTTTCATTTGTGGCTTTATGTGGGACTCTATATTAGGATGCAATTTTCTTTTAATTTTCGGTACTTTAGAGCGAAGCTCTCTCGACATTAACAACTGGGCTGGTGACACATTGAGTCCTTGCACATGTGCATTCTGATAGTTTAATAGGGCTATGTGTATGTCTCCCTTTTCTACGATAGTCTTTTTCAAATTTTTTGTTATGGTCTGTACAAATCTTTCTGCTTGCCCGTTACTTTGTGCATACATAGGACTACTAAATTTAGGTGTGAACCCATAATCATCTGCAAATTTCTGGTATTCAAAACTACTAAATTGGGGCCCATTATCCGATATCACAACTTCTGGAATTCCATTTCTACTAAATACTTTTTTCATCTCTTCAATCGTTTCTTTACTTGTAGTTGATTTCATTTCAACTATTTCTGGAAATTTACTAAAGTAATCTACCATCAACAAGAACGTGCGGTGCTGCACCTGAAAGAAATCAACTCCTACCTTTTGGAATGGTAATTCTGGAATGGCATGAGGAATTAACGGTTCAGCTTGTTGAGCATTACGAAATTGTTGACACGTTGCACACCTATTGACCAAGTCTTCGATCTGTTTGTTCAGACCGGGCCAAAACACGCTGTCCCTGGCCACCTGCTTACACTTTACCACACCCATGTGAGATTCATGTATGACGGATAGTATTTGTTTCTGCATTGACTTTGGAATAATTATTCGGTCATTTTTTAATAGCATGTTTTGCTCTACCGTGATATCGTCTTTGAACGTATAATATGGCCTTACGTCATAATCTAAACTGTTTTTGTTTTCTGGCCACCCCCTTTTTGTTAGTGTAATTATTTGCTGCAGTACGCTGTCTTCGCTGGTTTCTTGTTGTATTTGTTGAATCTGTCCCCTCGCCACGCTGAACTCTGCGACCGTTACATTCTTGTCAAAGAGGTTTGTAGGTGTTGTCTATATGGAATGCGCTCGTGACAGGGTGTCTGCAAAATACATGTATTTGCCTTGAACATGGATAACAGTTAAGTCATAGTTTTGCAAGCGCATTCGCATGCGTTGAATCCTGGCGGACAACAAAAGGATTAGTTTCTGCATGATTGAGACTAGGGGCTTGTGGTCGGTCTGAACAATTATTGATTTGCCATAAATATACTCATGAAACATTTTGCATCCAAAGCAGATGGCTAACAATTCTTTCTCGATTATAGCATAATTAATTTCTGCTTGGTTCAAGGCTTTTGATGCCATCGAGACTGGCTTATCGTTTTGAAATATGGTGGCCCCTAGTCCGGAATTACATGCGTCTACCTGCATTACAATTGGCTGCTTCACATTGTAAAACGTTAACACTGGTGCTGTAACTAACAGACTTTTAAACTTTTGATACGCCTCTTCTTGACTTTCTTGCCAATGCCAAGCCACCTCCTTTTTTAACACAGTACGTAATGGCGCAGTCACATTCGCTAGGTTAGGGATGAATTTCCCGATATATCCTATCATGCCTAAAAACCTTTGCAAAGCTGGCTTATCTTGAGGGGTAGGCATATCTACAATTGCTTGTATTCGTTCTTTACTTGGTCTTAGTCCAGCTGGTGACAACGTGTGACCTACATAATTTACTTCTTGCTTGCAAATTATCGATTTTGTCAGGTTTAATTTTAGGTTTACATCATGTGCCCTCTGCAACACTTGCTTTAATCTATGGTTATGTTCCTCTTCTGTTTTTCCATAAATTAGAATATCATCTGTGATGACACTAACCCCCTCCAAGTCTTCTAATATAATGTTCATCTGTTCTATGAAAATGTCCCCGGCAGTCTTTATGCCGAATGGCAATCTGCTATTACGGTACCTCCCCCACGGTGTATTGAACGTACACAGTAATGAACTCTCGTGGTCTAATACAATCTCCCAATAACCCGAATTCGCGTCTAACACTGAAAAATAACAAGCGTCATGCGTGTTGGCTACCACTTGCTCTATCGTGCGTGTTGGATAAGGACCTCTGAGTATAGCCTTGTTAAGCTTGGTAGGGTCTATAGCCCTGTTCACACGGACAAAATGTGAGGCGAATCACACAAATCGAATCAGGTGAGTCGAATTAGCCGCCCGTTCACACGGACACTGCGTGAGGCGGAAGTGGATATCTGCGCATGAGCAAGTCCAGACTAACCAGCGCCATTTTGGGTTCGACGACGAAGGCACCAGAGAGTGTGGGTTCGACCTAGATATGTATTTAATTAATCGTATTGGTTTGGAACGGTCAAAACTTCTGCTGGGCAGTGAAACCCTAAAAATAAATGATGAAAAAAATATCTGTGCATAGATAGCAGTTTCATTAATTAAATTATATAATATGCGCTTTTTGATCGACCGGAAAGTCAACAAACTGAGGTGTCGACTGCGCATGCGTGTGAGGTGCTTAATCCGCCTCAGTGCGTCCACACGGACAAAATAAATCGAATCAGAGAAATCGCCTCACGTAAACTACCTCCCTTAGGTGGTTTACATTATCCAGATCACGTGAGTCGAATCAGCCCTAATCCGCCTCAGACGTCCGTTCACACGAGAAATGTGAGGCGAACTATACAAGTCGCTTTCTACGAATCGATTTACATCGTCCGTGTGAACAGGGCTTAAGTAAATTCGGGTTTTCCCTGGTTTACGCACAATGGTTACAGAATTTACCCATGAGGTCGGGTCTGACTGTGCTACAATAACTCCCAATTCTACCATACGATCTAATTCACACTTTACATCATTTATTACCACATGCGGTATTCTTCTAGGAGGGTCAATAGCTGGTGGTACATTTTTATCTACATGTATGTGAGCATTTGCTTTTATCATACCCAGACCCCCAAACACATCATTGTATTCATTTACCAGGTTTGCTGCTTTTATGCCGACGTCTTTCTGTCGAGTCAGTTCATCCACCCGGGCTATGAGTCGAAGTGCAACACACGCATCTCGGCCCAGTAGTGGTGTGCCGGTGTCTGTAACCTCGAACTTGATTGCATGACCCTTCACACGGATGACTGTCTCACCGACGGGCGTCACGCGCTGGCCGGTGTAAAGGCTCTGTCACACTACAACGTTTCACCCCAACGCGCGTCGACGTGTTGCATTTTTGGTCGAAAAGTCAGGACGCGTCGGGACACGTTAACGGCGCGTTAACGGCACGTCGGTACACGTCGGTACACGTCGGTACGCGTTGACTGATAGCAACGTGTGAATTGACACGTCGGCGGCGGCGGCACGCGTCGGGTCGCGCCGATCGTTTTGTGCTTGCGCAAAACTTTCGGCGCGCAGCGACGCGCTCCAACGGGTTGGAGGGCACGTTACGGACGCTTTAGCAACACGTCGACACCCGTTGGCGGCGCGCCGGCGGAACGCTGGCAGGACATTGATCAATAGCATGACACCAACGCGCTACCCCCACGCCGTCGGCGCGCTGATGGCACGCTGGGAACCCGCTGGCAGGACGTTGATCAATAACATGACACCAACGCGCTACCCCCACGCGGTCGGCGCGCCGGCGGAGCGCCGATAACACGCTGATGGCACGCTGGGAACCCGCTGGTGGGGCGTTGACACTTTCGTCCGCCGCGCGTCAAACCTCGTTGGCTGCGCGCTAATAGCATGCTACTAACCTGTCCAGTTTTCTCCCAAGACGCCGAAAACTTGGACGTGTCCAGCCTGCTAGCAATTATTTCGCGCGTTGGCGGCTCGCCGGAAAATACGTTGTAATGTGACAGGGGTATAAGTGACCAAATTACACGTGGTCTTGGTAAGCTTCAGGTTCGTCAACTGGTCGTACAGTTTCTTTGGAATTAAATTCGCTTCTGAACCACTGTCTAATTTAAACTTCACCTTCACGTTGCATAACTGTATGTCGGCATACCACAAACTAGCACCTGCTGTAACACTCTCTTGCACCGTGCCAATGAAGAGTTCCTCGTCTTCTGCATTTTCGGTCTCCTCTTGCGTCCATCTTTCTTCCTTTTCACTGCTTTCTAGGTCAATAGCGTTCACTGAGTTGCCACTTGCTCTGGCCGTTCTGCAGACTTTGGCGAAATGTCCTATTTTATTGCACGCCATGCATGTCTTGTCTTTGGCTGGGCACTGCCATCGCACGTGTTGATAGCCACACCGGCCACAGTCTATTTTTGGTCCCGTAGCCTTGGCTTGATACTGGTGCGCCAGTCGTTTCCACGTGGGAGGCGGCAGCCGTGCTGTACTATACTGCCTATTCAACTGTGGCGCCGTCTGGTTTCGCATAATGGCGTCTACTTGACTGTTTTCTTCTGTAGTTTCGTTTGACTCGCTTCTTAATGTCGACGTGTTATGTTCACTCAATCTGCAGATTGTGAGGCACTTTTCCAACGTTAGGTCTTCACTCTGCAGTAATTTATCTCGCAACTTGTCACTTCTAATGCCACAGACTAATTTATCACATAGCAAGGCGTCTTCCAGTGTCCCAAAGTCACATTGAGTTATCTTACTTTTTACCCCTGTAATAAATGTATCCATATCTTCTGTCGTTTGCTTATAACAATGAAACTTGTATCTGGTTACTGTGATGTTTTCATTACCGGCACAGTATTTTGTGAATGCTTCCACAAGCGGTACGTACTTATCTTTATCAGAATCATCAAAGTGGAATGTTTCGTGTATCTTTTGAGCTTCTTTTCCGGCTGTGTGGAGGAATACGCAACACTGTACCCGTTCTGCCTTTGCGGACGCCCCTGTTGCTGTTGCAAATATTTCGTAAGACTTCAGCCACTCCCTCCAATTCACAGCAAGGTTTCCTTCCATGCTCAAATGCGCCGGTGCTTTCAGTCCGGTGAGCGCCATAGTGTTTGTTCTACCTCTGACATCATGTAAGGTATGGAAGACTGGACACGACAAGCTCTAGTACGTAAGTGGCTTTATTATGCTTTAGGGTTTACCATTACAACTCGGTCTCGTCATGTGATCCAACCACCGCACCCGGGGTCGTTCATAAAGTCATCTCCACCCAGACATTCGTAAACTACAATATACTACACCACATACCACGTCAAATCATCAAAGTCCATTCCCGCATGTTTTCCTTGCCTTACCACCCACACCAAGCCCGCATATATCAGCTCCATCACCGACAAGTTTTTTACACGCTTCTCATTTTAGTATATTTACTGATTGAGAACCTACCGCATCTACGACGTCTCCTCCTGCTCCTGCTCCGACTGCGACTGTCAGAGTCACTGTCAGATGACGAGCTACTGCTTGGGCTACTCGGAGAATCATCATCACTATTGTTTCCTCCTGATTTTTTGTTCTTGACCAACTTCTTGTCCGTCTTCTCCAATTTACCAGGTTTCACCTCCACTCCCAGCTTCTCCGTCATGCATGCCTCCTCCCGTCCTGGCCATCTGTCCGCCTCCTTCAATGCTGCCCGCAGCTGCTCCTTCCGTCGCTCCCGGTTGCGCGATGCGAGCTCTAACCGCAATGCTCGCTCCTCCTCATCCTCCTCGTATGCCTCCTGTGCCTCCTGCCGGTCCTCCTCGTGTGGCCGCGTGATTGCGCTCACGGCAGCTGTAACTGGCTTAGTCTCCAGACCCGGGGCCTCATCTCCCGATGATTTCAACTCCGACTTAATCTTCTTCGTGATTTTCGTCTGCTTGCACTTGCTGCCCCGGAGAGGTTCGTGCTCCTCCCTGTAGGTCGCGCACAGGTCCAATACCATACCGATGGCGTTTTTTATTTTATTTTTGTTTATTGCGGGAATTCGGTCAGTATATGTTTTCTGCGCGTCCGTGAACAATCCGTTACGTCCGTTTGACATTTCGTTTTCATCCAGTTATCATCTGGTGGCTATTTGTTAATGTACGTTCCTTGTCCATTTAGCGTTCGTTTCATATGGTACATTTCGGTACATTTCGGTACATTTTGAGACCGAACACCACCGGACTAGACAATTCTTTGTCCGGTGGTTTCCGGTACTCAGTCCGGTAAGGTCTGACTGGGCCTTAAACAATACTTAACCATTGGTTTTTGTTTTTACTCACAGTCTCCGAACTATGGCTACGAAGCGGGGTAAGGCCGAGGCATCTCATGTGCTCAGTGAAGATGAAGACCGCTCACTGCCGGCACGGGTACAAAGGTTGCCCTCATCAGAACAAAGGGATTCAGACGAGGCGGGGGGGGGGGGGCGGTACCTAGATGAACAAGTCGCTAGACTGGTTCAACAAAAGATGGAGGAGATGTTGCCCTCCAGAGTGGCCACTAAGAAGAAAGCCAAGGTGGTGCTGGATTCCGATGAATCAGAGTGGGAGGATCTTTCTGAAGATCAGGCCTTGTCTGGCGATGAGTCAGAGGGAGAGGTGGTTGTGTCTGCGTGCATTAATCTTTGGTGCTTGTCACTACATAGCCTGGCATTCAGCTGATACAATTCATCTCGCAAGGTGATGTATGTTGTATATGTATAATATATGTATGTAACAAGGCCAGGAATGTGAGCCGGGGTACACCGGCTAGGGTCACGTGGCAACAGGACCCCATGTCATACTCGAGGAAATAAAGTTAGTCGTTACACGATACTCAAGGTGTCCGGGTGGTTGATACATACACTGCATGGTGTCAGATATCAGAAGGGGCAAGACATGGCGGCAGCTATACTAGCTGGGCTAAAACCACCAAAGGAAATGAACCCGGAAGGAAACTTGGCTGTAAATTGGCAGAGTTGGATAACAGCATGTAAAATATTCTGATAATCGGCAGAGACGGGAAATGGAAATCCTCTATTATTATTCTGTGTGGCCAGCCAAAAATGTGTGTATATGTATGTTGTCTACATATATATATATGGCTTGGCCCATGCTTGAGGGCAGGTAATTATAGAATTAGGGATGATTGGCAGGTCTGGGTGAGTGCACTCAGGGCCTGGCTCTCTGCTGTGGTAGGGGTCAATGCACACAGGGGTTAAGGTTGGTGGTGGCCACAGGTCAACCAGCTCTGGTGGTGGGCAGACCACTGGTGGTCATGGTAACCAGGAATGCTGAGTCCCTATTGAAGGAACTGGGAATGCTGTTTCCCTATTGGTTGAGTGAATGCATGATCCTGTACCAAGAATCCATGTTCTATATATAATGAACCAGAGGGGCTTGAACTCTCTCTTACACTCTTACTTTTGCTTTACTTTCTCTCTTTCTCTCCATCTGTATTGTTTTTCACTTTAGCCTACCTAGATAGCCAAAGACTCGAACACCGACCCTACAAGCATATGAAATATTTGTTGGAGCAGCAGGAATAACAAGCAAACCCGAAAAGACACAATGTTTCATATTTTTACATGTCACCGGTGCGGAAGCTCAGAAGGTGTTCCCAACGCTTCCAATTGAGCAGTTGGACCACGAGAAGATTTCTGCCTCTAATAGAGGCATTTCGGAAATCCTGTCAAAGTAAGTCGAACGAGACTGGTGGGGTATCAATTCAGTGCATTTAACCAGAAGTTGCAGTCCATGGACTGCAACTTCTGGGAATTACAACATAAAATTGTGTTTTGTGAGTACGGAGCTGTGGAAAACTCTGTGTTGAGAGACAGGCTGGTTAGTGGTGTAAAGGAGAAAGAACTATGGGATAAACCGATCCAAACCCCGAAATTGTCTCCGGACAAATGCCTGGAAATGTGCAGAGTAAGTGAGTACAATGCCACGCAATTGGACACGCATCATGATGATGAAGTGGATGCCATTAACAAGCATGACAGGTACTGGTCATGCTGACCAACACCACCGGTAACACCTTGGCACCGCACCCAATCAAGCAACTTCAACACCACGCTTGTGAACTGCATGCGCTGTGGATACACGCATGGGTGCACAAACTGCCCAGCCAAGGACAAGGATGCAGGAAAATGGGCCATTTTGTCAAGGTGTGTAGAGGGACAAGATGGAGTAATGCGCCAGTGAACACCATTGGAATGGACCGAAGCGGCAGCAGAGAGGAATGGGAGCTAGCCGACTCAGAGGAGGATGACGAGGATCCAGACCTGTTCGTCGGTGCAATGGATGAAGGGGAAGACAGTGATTTGGAGGAGCTGTGGTACAAGAACATACGTGTCGGGGAAACAAAAGTCAGTTTCAAGCTCGATACGGGCTTGGAAGCCAACATTGTACCAATTCAAACCTTCCACGCTATAGGAACCGGAATTCTCAAACCAGCGCGCTGTAAGCTGTTCACAAACAGCGGTCAGCGACTACACCCAGAGGGCGCAGTGGAGCTGCTGATACATGGTCAGACAATCCGTTTCCAAGTGATGAACACTGGTTGTGCCATCTTGGGAAAGAAGGCATGTGTCCGCCTGAAATTAATCAACCGTGTGGACTCCGTGGGTCGACACGCAACCAAGGCAGCTGAAATGGTAAATAAATTCACAGATGTATTTAAAGGTTTAGGAAAAATAAAAGTTAATGTCAAAATACACATAAATCCTGAAATAAACCCTGTCATAGATCCACCTCACAGAATACCTCATGCTGTTGCAAGCGAAGTAAAAAAAGAATAAGGTCGAATGGTCAGCATCAGAGTAATTGTTCCACAAATCGATCCCACACCATGGGTGAGTTCAATAACTGTAGTGCGAAAACCGGGGAAGATCCGAATATGTTTGGACACGACAAAATTAAATCAGGCAATTCTCCGCAGCCCAAATCCCAACAAAACCGTGGAGCAGGTTGTGGCCAAAACAGCCGGGCCAAGAATTTCTCAGTACTGGAAGCCAACAGTGGGTATTGGCAGATACTTCTTGACAAGGAAAGCTCGCTCCTCTGTACCTTCAATACCCCCTGGGGGAGATACTGGTACACCCGGTTCCCATTCGGGATAAAAACAGCTGGGGATATATTTATTTCAAGAGATGAACGAGATATTCAGAGATATAAAGGGCATAGAAATCATAGCAGATGACATTTTAGTATTCGGATGGACCTTAGAACAGCATAACGAATGGTTGCAGACAGTGTTAGCGAGGGCACCCCAGGTGGATCTAAAATTAAATCCTAAGAAATCAAACATCTGTAAGACATCGGTTGAGTATGTGGGTCACATATTAACGAAATACGGATTAAAACCCAACCCTGACAGAGTTAGAGCCATTCTTGACATGCCAACCCCCACTGAATAAGCTGCAGTTCAGAGGTTTTTAGGCATGATGAACTACGTCAGCAAATTCATACCGAAATTCGCAAAACCACGAAGAGTAATCCTAACCAAAGGCATTGCATGGCATTGGGAGTTGGCGCAAGAAAAGGCATTCATTGAACTGAAAGCATTGTTAATGAAAGCACCTGTATTAACATATTATGATGTAACAAAACCAATTGTACTAGAAGTCAATGCCTCGCAGACAGGGCTAGGGGCAACGTTGTTTCAGAACTAAAGACTAATAGCAATGGCATCCAAGCACTAGATACAGCCCAGGCTATATATGCAGTAATCGAAAAAGAAATCTGTTTTGGCTGTAAAAAGTTCCATGAATATATTTTCGGGAAGGAAATTACAGTCGAAACAGATCATAAACCACTAGTAAACATCATGCTCAAACCAATAAGCAGCCTGTCAGCCTGAATGCAATGCCTGCGCATGCGTTTACAAAATTATAATCTAACAGTGATTCATAAAAAAGGTGTGAATATGCTTTTTTCAGATGCGCTATCGCACGCCCACTCAGCCAAAATAGAGTCTAGTGATCTGTTCGACAACACCATCACAGTTGCAGCAGTCGGGTTTGTCAGTGATGACCTAGATCAAATCACACAAGAAACTATAAATGACCAGACACTACAGAAGCTAGCGAAAGTAATAAAAGAAGGTTGGCCAAGCAACACTAAATTAATATGTCCTGAGTTAAAACCCTATCACACACACCATGAGGAAATCACAATACAAAATAACATACTACTGAAAGGGGATCGAATCATCATCCCAAAGTCAATGCAAAAAGACATTCTCAAGACATTCTCAACAAAAGACATGAATCCCATCTCATGATAATTAAATGCAAGCAAATGGCCAGAGACTATGTATACTGGCCCGGTATAGCAACACAGATTGAAGATAAAATAGCATGATGCCAAATATGCCAATCCAAAAGAAGCATCCCACAAACTGAACCAATGATATCACACGATATTCCGACAGTACTGTATACAAAAATCGGCATTGATCTATTCCAATACAAGAACACCAAATACCTAGTAATTGTAGACTACTTCTAAAAATAAGATCAACATCGAGTGCAGCCGTAATCAATGTACTAAAAGAAATGTTTGGAAGATACAGGATACCGGTAGAAATTGTGTCTGACAGTGGACCACAATTCTGTAGTGCAGAGTATAAACAATTCGCGAGGACATACGCTTTTAAAACTAAGTTCTGAAGTCCACACTACCCATGCAGTAATGGGCAAACAGAACAATACATTCAAACAGTCAAAGGCCTGTTAAAGCAGGCAATTAAGGACAACACAGACATCAACATAGCATTACATATCGCAACACGACGATCAATGAATTAGGAGCGTATCCCGCACAATTACTCATGAGTCGAAAACTAAGATCGAAAATACCCTCATCAGACAAACATCTAAAGCCTAAACTAGTGACAAACAGAAAAAAGCAAGAAAAGCAAAAACGAGATCACCATTACGGATGCTAGCCAGACCAAACACCGCAGATACACAATAAAAAATACAAGAAACCCAAGACATGTAATACTCACACCGACAAACCAATCAAAAGAAACAGAGTCAGCTGATCGATGATTACAAAACACCGGTGGGTGGTGAAATTGAAAATAATAATAATGAACAGTACATCACAAGGTTCGGCAGAACAGTACACCCAGTAAACAGGCTAAGGTATTAACACATTATGAGCCAAAAGAAATGGTAATGTAAACAATCGGAAGAAATGCATCAGAGTCACCAGAAATTGTTGTAAAATAAGAATGTTGAAAGTAATGATGAAAATTGCAACATGTGATAGACAGACATGTATAAATATAATGCTACAACGTGAGATTTCCAGAAATCGATACAGATTATCAGTTGATATAACATGGAGTGGATGTTATGATGATTATGACTCTCTTTTCTTCTATTGTTATATTTGTATCTACTATGTTAGCTAAATGTTGTTTGGGTGGAGGTTGATATTTTTTTTAGTTTTTTGAGTGTTCTTTTTTAGTTTGATTTTTTTTCTGTTATAAAAAAAAAGAAGAAAAAAAAAAGGTGGAACGAGAGATGTTGAATATGTATATGTATAATGTAACAAGGCCAGGAATGTGAGCAGGGCTACACTGGCTAGGGTCACATGACAACAGGACCCTATCTGATACTTGAGGAAATAAAGTCAGTAGTTACACGAGACTCAAGGTGTCCGGGTGGTTGATACATACACTACAATGTCTAAACAATATTTTAACAATATGCCGCAAACAGAAACCTGACTCCATATTGGGGAAATATCGACATCATTTGCAGGATATTTTAATCATATACTAAGAACATTAATAATAATGATAACAACAACAATAATTCCAGAATAATGAAAATATCAGATAACAATAGAAACTAAGAGCAAATTACAAAACATCTTCTCTGAAAATAATTATAGAAAACCTTTTTCGAATAAATATTTTCATTAAATATATTTATTAAGGTAATTCAATCTAATGTTGGTCACAAATATACAACAGGTGGTGACATGTATATACCCCACAGGTATAGTAATCCAACTCCACCCCCATACCCACCCCCAGTGGTCATCATTGGGTAGACTGCTAAAACAACAGCACATCTGCCTGTCTGTATATTAATTAGAATAGTGGTTTCTGTGATGCCATACATCATACTTTGTCCATATTCCCAGTTACTTCTCAATAACTATGTATATGAGTTTAATTCTAAGACAAGCGATTATTAGAGTAGACCACGGTAGTTTCCTAGTAAAAATAAAAATTCTATAATACAAGCAGGACAATTTATAGGCAAAATAAGATATATTTATTTTAATGTCATTTCAATTGAATAATATGAACATAGTATTCATGGGAACATATGGAAATGAGTCTTAAAGTTGCAGTCCGATGATTTTGAATTCCTGCCATTTTATGAGATAAATAAACCACATTGATCGCTATAATTTACATTACTTCATTTTGAAGTATCTGTTACTTTAACTGGCTAACCTTGGAGATTTAAAAAATGGAAACATGCCGAATTAATTGTGGCAAACACATCAAATGTATGACACCATAGGCAACAGCAGTAACAGGTTCTAATAAATTGACTCAGCGTTCCCTTCTATGCAACAACACATGCTTAATAAGTACACAAATATCTAAGTTAGATAAGAACTCAAATTTAAATAATTGCCTCGGTTTAAAAGATGTGATACTTTGATTTGACTATGCTGCTTTAAATTACTAAGACACAACATTTACATAACAATTATGTCATTGCTCACGGACACAGTAGACAGAGAGGCTGAGATGGGTAAAACAAGACTTTTATTCGGGTGCAGCCCACCCGTGCGGCATGTACATTGTTCATGATTGGGTGTCAGACAGGAAGCAGTCGAACGAAGGTCATGCTATTAATGGAACGAGGAATGAGAATGTGATGAGGGGAGATGGAACATGTGAGCGAGATAACATTAAATGAGCAAAACAGAGTTAACATGTATACAGTTGATAGGTATAACTGTACAATAAATGTTAATGGCGTGAGAGATAATAATATGATAATTAATTATATTGTAAAATATTCCGATTTGTCTGTATTGATTTCACTATAGCCTGCCTACACAATCACAGATTCGAGCCCTAGCCTTTACAATATTATAAGTCATTAGGGTCAAGTGCTCGGGTGTCAGTTGGGTAATTGTTTGAAAGTGAACTTTATGTTTTTTAGAGTAAATGATTTGATTTGTTGATTGTTTGTTGATTGGCATGGTGCCAATCTAAGGCAGGTGTGTGGGTGGGTAAAATTGGAGCTGGGAAGTGGTCAGTGCGGGAGGTTGGCCAGCTGAGGTGTGGTGTTGTGTTGTGTTTTGATTGGCTGAGGATTGGCAATGCGTGATTGGTGGGTGGAGAGAGTGTCGAGGCTAGGGGACTTTATTGACTAAGAGCTAACAAATAACTCTTTAGAACTACTTAACTAACCTTTGATTGTCAATTACAATTTCTTTTATTGTTTAAAATCCTTGCACAATCTCCCATCTACCGTTGTGGTTCGGCGCAGAACGCAGACTGTGCTATTCTACTTGAGTGTACACCTTAAGTGTTGACCAGGCTGCTCCAGTGCTTGAGCATTGCACTTACGACCTTCACATACAGACTCCATTAAAAGTAATTATGTATATAATACCAAATGGTGGTTAAGTTTTAGGGTCGTTCTGACCACTACTCCTCTGTTAATCTACGCTGCCAACGTGCATCATCGTACTCCACCGATGCTTCACTGTGTATGAGTTGTTAATAGCATGTTTTTTTTGTGTGCCTAACAACATACATATTTCACATTAATTTTGAATTAAAAAAAGAAAATTGAATTTCATATTTATTTTGATGGTTTTTTGTACTAACTTTGGTCACTTCAACCAAAAGGTCATTGTGACAGCCTTAACACAATATTGGTCCGGGGATTGATGCGGAGTCTAGGTCTAACCCATGCACACTGTGGGTTAAGGATAATATATATGGGTCGTTTCATGGTAAATGGGGCCAAAATGTGACATTAGAGTAAAAAATGAATATTGTGTATTTCCCAATTTCTTTTTGCTGAGTAGCCAACTCTTGTACATACGTATACTATTAATGTGAAGGAAAAGATAGTTTAGGTTACCATCTTGTCAGAATAATAATAATTAATTGACTAGACAGCCACAAAGGTGAATGTAACATATGATTCATAAATAACAACAATTATTTTAGAATATTTAATGCATGGAACAATAAATCTTTATGCTATTAAACCGTAAGTATACAACTGCACTATAAACAAATCTTTATAGGGGAGTTATATTCTTCCCAATTTTGGGTTGTGGACATAACACAATTGAAGGGGACAACAACAAAGATAGGGGACTTCAACTACAATTATTTTCATACAGCCTTGTACAAAAATGCTATCATTAATTATGGTATTAAAAAATAGGGTTACACATGCAACAGTAGCAAGTGTTTTCTGACTGAAGCTCTGGTATTCTCAGAGTAGCATATTCCCTGACATAACAAGCTAGGGACTAGCAGGGGACACCACAGTTATGTCCAGAGCCAGTTTAATCATCATGGAATATTAGAAATAGATACAAAGATATGCAGGCAAGATAGACATTGATTTCATGTGAGAGTGTCCTTTTATTAGTTTATAGACTAACAGATAATATTCTCTGCAAAATAAAGGTCTAGTAGACTGTAGAAAAGACCACATTCTCCATGTCACAAACTCATGCCTGTAAAATACGATATTTGTGGAATGAATATGTTGGCATTTTTTAATGTCACATTAGGCCATACATTTTTCATATCTATCCCTCCAAAGTGTAAGAATACCAGTTCTATAAAGAAAATAACTCCTCTACTCTTTCAATGAACTGGACAAAGGAAGACCGAGACAGAGGTGGGAGAGAAGAGGGTTTATATTACAGTCTGAACGATAATGACACAAGGTACAGTCTCGTGGGTGATAGTGTCCAAGGATCAATTGACCTGTTCCACGTCTGTGGAGGGAGAAGGAGCACTCTGGGAGGAGGTAGGCCCGGGAGCCGACCCCCTGGAGTGTTAAAAAGAGGGTGGGCGGGCATGGTAAATCCATGCAGGAGGAGTCTGGAGCCCGAATGCGGGTCAGGCGGGGGAGGGGAAGGAGGAGGAGGGAGCATGCGGTGCTTGGGGACGTGACCATCTCGGGCTTCCCGCCGGATCAACCACAATTCAGAAATTATGGGCCGATCCAGACAAAGGAAGACTGAGACGGAGGTGGGAGAGAAGAGGGTTTATTACATTCTAAACGATAATGACACAAGGTACAGTATCGTGGGTGATAGTGTCCAGGGATCAATCGACCTGGTCCACGTCTGCGGAGGGAGAAGGAGCACTCTGGGAGGAGGTAGGCCAGGGAGCCGACCCAAAACATAAGGCCAAGGCTCTCGGGGCGTCGGAGGCCGCTATCTTCGGGACGTACGCATGTACTGCCTCAGACTCCCAGGTTCCTTGAGCCATTATCGTGGAGAGGTCCACCCCCCTCAAAGCGCAGGCTTGCGCCACCCCCCTGCGGAGGCCGTGTAGGGTGTAGGCGTCGGCTCCGGAGACGCCGGCCTCTCGGAGGGCTGGGGCATCCCCGGGTGCGGGCGTCAGGTCGATGGCGCACCTCCAGCCATGGATGGGGCAGATGGGCGATCCGGCGATGGCGGGCATGAATATGGAGACGGCCTGCGCTGGGGAGCGGATGGTCTTCGAGGAAGAGATGCGCAGGCGAAGCCCCCCGGGGGCGGGCCGGACGTCGTCCCTGCGCAGCGTATGCGGCCCCCCCACGGTGCGTGCAAGGGGGACAGCAGATTGGACTGCCGCAGGAAGCTGAAGTAGCCCATCACGGTCGCCGCCCAGGGGGCGACCCCGAGGTGCCCCAGGGCGCGCATGTACGTGTGGATGACGGGCAGCATGTCGGGGGTGATGCCGGGGGCGTGCCGGTGTCGTCGCGAAGGGCCTTTCGCCGCGCCGCCTGACGTGCGCCGCGAACGGGGCGTCAAAGGGGGCGACGTCGCCCCCCGCCTCCCGGACCCAGGAGCGGGCGCCGGAGAAGGCGTTGGCGACCGACGCCGGGGAGGGAAGCAGCCGGTGGAGGTATGCGACGAACTGCCTGACGTCATAGGGGGCGGGGGCCAGGTGGTCGACTCCCCGCTCGAGGACGAACTCAAGGTAACGCCTGGTGTGCCGGTCGCGGTTGCGCCAAGTACCCGGGGCCAGCGCAGCGCGGTGGAGCTCCATGAGGTGCAGGTGCACCGTCGGTCCATAGTCTGGAAAGATTCAGAGCCGGCGAATGGTGCACCCTAGCTATAGAGAGACCCCTTATGCGGCATTGGTCACATACAAGGTACAGGGCGACCTGGGAGAGGTGGGCGCGACTGAGGGCATCGGCGGGCACAAGCTCGGCACATGGCTTGTGCCGCACACTGATATTGAAGGAGCCAAGGGCAGCGACCAACCAGATCTCCCTGGCACAAGCGCCGAGGGTGGGGTCATCGCGCGGCCGGTCTCGAGGGCCTGGGCCGACGCCGCGTTGTCGGTGTTCACCACCACCTCGTAGCCTCCAGGGGCATCGGGCTTGAGTGCCTGGACCGCCATGACGAGGTTCATGGCCTCGAGCTCATGGATGGTGGGGAACGCAGCACAGAACTCATCATCGTACTGATCGGCGAAGCATGCCGTCCTTGAGAAGCCCTGTGAGGCATGAGTCGCACTCAATGACCCACTGAGGGCACACGTGGGGGGGAGGAGGCAGATGCCGTTGCCGCCTGCCGCAAAGTCGCGGAACCAACGGACGTCCTTCTTGAGGTCGGGGTCGATGCCCGCGGCGCCCGCCGTGGGGGCGGCCCTGAGGATTTGGAGGATTTGCGCCATGAACCTTCTGCCAGGTAGTATACAGGTGCTTATGTGGGCCAGGTGGCCGACGAGCCGCTGCAGCGCCCTTCTGGTGAGGGCGGGCCGGTCGAGCCAGCGCTCGCACTCCTCGATCACCTCGCAGAGTTTCTGGTCGGGGATGCGTAGCACCATGGCCTCGGTGTCGCACTCGATGCCGAGCCAGAGGAGACGCACAGTGGGCGGCCAGCACTTATCTGGCGCCAAGGAGACCCCGAGGGAGGCGCAGAGTTCCCGAATGCCGTCGAAGGCGCGCATCGCCGCGAGGAATGAGGCCTCGCAGCCGACGAAGTCATGCACATATACGGTGCTGTAGTAACTGCGCTGCGCAAGGGCCCAAACGACCGCAGCGGTGACGCGGACGCAGGCGGCGCCCGAGGTCCTGCAGCCGAAGGGCAGCGCGATATCCAGGTAGAGCTGCCCGTCGATCGTGATGCCGAAGAGCGGGACGGAGAAGGGGTCAGCCAGGAGCTGCCGTTAGGCCTGGGAGACGTCGGCCGACCAGCAGAATGAGCCCCTGCCCTCCTGCACGACGCGGCGTCCGAGGTCAGAGGCAGAAGGCAGCTTGTAAAGGTGCGGCTGACCGAGGTACTCCTTCCTTGGGATGGTCGCATTACGCTGCGGCCCGGTGGGTAGGAAAGGTCCACGATGACGCGGCGCTTGCCCGGGGTGGACTTCGGGCGCATCATAATCGGGCTGCACTGGGCCCAGGGCGTGAGGGGGGAACCGCGAAGGGGTCATGGTGGGGTGACCCGCCATCGCGATGATTTCGATCCTGACTGCGTTAATTGCTGCCTCGTCTCTCCAGCCGTTCGGGAGCCTGCTGTCCGCTATGCGGGTGAACGCCTCCTCTGAATAGCGTCGGACGACGGGCCAGGCTAGCGTACAATTGTCCTGGGCTACCATTTCTTTGTGGTTGGAGAGCACCGCTAGGCCGTTCGCCGGGAACGCGCGCTGGTGCTCTAGCCACTTGAGGCCCAACGCGTACTACTCCCGCGTCGCCTCCCCCTTCTTAACCGCCTTTCCCTCATCCCCCCCGCTCCACAAGGCCATATTTATTTGAAATACCTTTCTTCCGTGCGTGGGCTTTGCCGCCGCCGCCGCGACGATGAGGCATACCGCCTCCTCGGCTGTCGAACGGGCGCCCCTCTCGTAGTCGCCGTCATCATGTTGTCGGCGGTGGGTGGCGTGCCGGCCGGGGGCGTGCACGGTGTCGGGGCGCCGGACGCGGTGCCGGGGCGGGGTGGGGGATGCGGACAACCAGGCGTTGACCAGGCTTGCGTCGGCGATTCGTCCTGGGTGGGATCCGTTGCGGCTCCTCACTGGAGCTGGCGATGGGGAGGCCGGCGAGAGCGATTGGGCCTGGCTGTGGCATTGGTGTTCCTGCACCGGGGCCCAGGGGCGACTCGGCGGGTTGCATGGCGTTGATGGAGCCACTGCGGGCGGGTCTGGGTGGTGCATGTTGGCGGCTACTGCCGCCATCGCTGCGGTGGCTTCCGTGAGCACCTTGCTCTGCGCCGCCATCACCGCCCTCTGCTCCGCCGCCTCCCGCCTCTGGTCGGCCGCTTGCCTTTCGAGTGCGCCCCATCGCCTCTCGATGGCGTCGATGGACGCCTGCATTCTGAGGAGACCGTCGGCTTGCTTCGCCTTTGCCGTCGGCTTCCATGTGCGGGCCGACTGCCGAGGGGGAGGCGAGGGCCGGGCCGGCGGCGTGGGCGGCTGCATGGACGCGCCGCCATCTTGCGAGTTGGTTAGATCGCTCGTGTCGACTAGTGGCGTTGCGGTCGCCTTCTTTGTGGTGCGCTTGGTGGGGCGGCCTCTAGGTGTGGCGGCCCTGCGGGTTCTTTGCATCTTTATGCGTGACGTGGGAGCCTTTTTAATCTTTTTAAAGCTTTTTGACGTGGGTGATACGTGGGCGGAGACGGGAGTGGTAGATAGTGTCCAAGGATCAATTGACCTGGTCCACGTCTGTGGAGGGAGAAGGAGCACTCTGGGAGGAGGTAGGCCCAGGAGCCGACCCCCTGGAGTGTTAAAAAGAGGGTGGGCGGGCATGGTAAATCCATGCAGGAGGAGTCTGGAGCCCGAATGCGGGTCAGGCGGGGGGAGGGGAAGGAGGAGGAGGGAGCATGCGGTGCTTGGGGACGTGACCGTCTCGGGCTTCCCGCCGGATCGACCACAATTCGGAAATTATGGGCTAATTGGTTTTGACCATTACATACCGAAAAATATGCTGGCCCCATTTACCATAAAACGACCCATATGTATAATACATTATACCACATATACATATATAAAGATAATATATAAATGCATTATACATGTTGCCCATGCTAACATGAGTAATTTGCTACACGAGGCAACAGGCAGCTTATCGCGCACCTTGATATGGGAGGTAAAAGTGACACATATTCGACGTGTTCATTGGCACGGTGATTTCGATCAGCTGTTGATAGTCACTGCTCCCGCAGAAAATTTGTCTTCAAGTGCACAATTCTACTCAAATCGTCTCATACATCACTCTGGAACATGCCTGCTGGAAGGAAGAAGCATGGCCGTCCATCCCTTTCATGTGAAACAACTAAAAAGGGAAGGAAGATACCTTGGAAATCAGCGCAGTCTTCGTCTTGTGCGCAGGCCAACGTCCAAGAACAAATGTCAGATGATGTGGGATCGAATTGTGTGCCAATGGCCACACCCACACCTCCCGTGCTACAAGTTCCTGCACTCCAACAAGAGACGTTAAATCGGCTGAGAGAAGAAAACACACATATCAGTATCCAGAAGACAAAGTGTTCAGACGTTGTACTTTCATATGGTGTCAGATAAGGAAGAATGCCGCTCGCTAATACATTGCCAGGTTTGCGGCCGCCTGGTCAGCTTGTCCTCAGCCACAATGCGAGATCGAACTGGAAAACATGGATCAGAGCATATGACATATATGCCACAGCTGCAGGTGTCATAATGAAGACAGAACGAGTGCAATGCTGCATCTTTCTTCACGTTGCTGGCGAGGAGGCGCAAAAGGTTTTCGCCAATATGGATATCACGCTCGCTGATCAAGACAAGATCGGGCCACGCACGGAGGCATTTCGAACATATTGTGTAGGCAAATGCAGTCTTATCATCACAAGATATAAGTTTAATACGCATAATCAGGCTACAGAAAATATGTCTACGTACATCACAGCATTGAGAGACAGGGTAAAGGATTGCGAATATGGTACGGTGGAGGAGTCGCTGTTGCGCGATCGGTTAGTGGCTGGTGTGAGAAGTGTGAATTTGCTGCAAACTACTGAGTTAACTTTGGAAAAATGTGTCAGTATTTGTGAAATGAGTGAGTTCAGTTCAGATATGGTGGAGGACACCAAGTCAGACGCGGAAAGTAAGGAGATTGATTTTATAAGGAACTATGCTACTGCGTGTACCGGTGCACCGGCGGTTCGGTCATCGGTGACGCCATCTTGGAAATTGCCATCTTGGAATGCCGCCGGCACCGATGTGGGAGAGTTCGGGATCCGCTGCCAGAACTGTGGTTATGAACACCGCCAGGGAGTCTGCCCAGCGAAAGGCAAAGCTTGCATAGCCTGCAAGAAGATCGGGCACTTCGGTAAGGTCTGCAGGAGCAGACTGAGCAGAGTCAACGAGCTTACCGTTGAAGAGCCTGACCCCCACAATGCTGAGCAAGACCCGGATCCGGCAGAGGTCAATGTGCTGGCAACGGATCTGTTTGTCGGTGCCGTGGACCGCGGTGCCGAGCAAGATGCCGAGCTGTGGCACGCGATCGTTCGGGTGAACGGTTGTCCTGTCAAGTTCAAGCTCGGCACCGGGTCGAGGTACGTCTTTGACAGAGTTGCTCCGGGGCGGCTGACGAAAACCAGGTGTTCGTTGGTGACGTTCTCGGGTCATCGGATCACTCCTGACGGGGAGGCGATGCTGGACGTCGGCGACAGAGTGCTCAAGTTCCAAGTGGTACAGAACTGTCAGCCTATTTTGGGCAAGCAGGCTTGTGTGACATTGAACCTGCTGGTGCGTGTGGATGAGGTGCACTGTGCTGTGCCGACGAACATTTCCAAGCCGATGAACAGTCCCAGCGCTCAGGGTAAGCGAATACAAAGATGTGTTTCAGGGTTTGGGGTTGATCAAAGCAAATGCTGTCATTCATGTCAATAAATCTGTACAACCTGTTATTGATCCGCCTAGATGGATTCCGTTTGCCACTCAGGGTAAGGTACGTAGTGAGCTTGATCGCATGGTAGAGTTAGGCGTCATAGTTGAACAAGATGAACCTACCGAGTGGGTTAACTCCATAACTATCGTAAAAAAAACAACCAAGATAAGGGTTTGTCTGGATCCGACTAAGTTGAACAAGGCGATAAAGAGAGGGCCTTTCCCTACCAAAACGATTGACGAAATTATTGGCAAAACGGCAGATGCGAAATATTTTTCAGTTTTGGATGCAATGACAGGTTATTGCCAGATAGAGTTAGATGAAGAAAGTTCACGTCTGTGCACGTTCAATACTCCGTGGGGCCGGTACAGGTACACCCGCTTGCCTTTTGGCATCAAAACAGCTGGTGACATTTTTATTCAGGAAATGCACCGTGTCATGGGCGATATCCCCGGTATCGGGATAGTCACGGACGACATTTTGGTATATGGGTCAATGGTTGAGGAGCACAACGAGCGGCTCCGAGCTAGGTCGGTTAACCTTAAATTGAACGAAACAAAATCTTTGCTATGTAGGACTACAGTGAAGTATGTAGGTCATCAACTTACCCAGCAGGGTGTGAAGCCTGATCCAGACAGAGTGCAAGCAATAATCGACATGCCAGAGCCGTGTGACAAACAAGGCGCCCAAAGGTTCCTGGACATGGTTGGATATGTACACAAGTTTATACCCAACATGTCCGAGATAGCCAAACCACTACGCACGCTCCTGGCTAAGGACGTCGCGTGGCACTGGCAGACCGAACAGCAGGGCGCGTTTGATAAGTTGAAGGAAAAGTTAAGAACTGCTCATGTGTTGTCATATTACAATGTTAAGAAACCCATTGTTATCCAAGTAGATGCTTGTCAGTCAGGGTTAGGTGCCGTGTTGATGCAAGATGACAAGCCAATCACACTCGCATCTCGTGCGCTTAACTCAGCGCAGTGTGGCTATGCCACTATTGAAAAAGAAATGCTCGCCATATGTGTCGGATGCCAGAGGTTTCATGACTATATCTTTGGCAAGGAAGTTCAGATTCAAACGGACCACAAGCCGTTAGTGGTGATAATGCAGAAACCAATTCATAAACTTTCGGCTAAGATGCAGAGAATGCGAATGCGGTTGCAAAATTATGATATTCAGCTATGTCATGTGAAGGGTTCGTTGATGCTTTTTGCAGAGACATTGTCCAGGGCGCATAGTGCCAAAGTAGGTCATGGTAACCTGTTCGATGACACGTTCTGCATTCCCGCAGTGGACATTCAATCGTCAAGTTTGTTGAGTAAGATTGTCAGAGAATATGAAAAGGATGTATCCATGTCCATGCTGATCTCACACATTGAAGATGGGTGGGACACTACATGCATACAGACACCGCCATGTCTGAGACAGTACATCCCACACAAACACGAGTCAACGATAGAAAATAATCTGGTCATGAAAGGCAATCGGGTGGTGGTTCCTCCGGGTCTCTGCGGTGAAATGATTGAGGCGTTACATGAGATACACTTGGGTGTGACAAAGTCCAAGCAGCTGGCGCGGGACTGTATGTTTTGGCCGAATATGAATAAGCAAATTGAAGATAAAGTCAGTCGGTGTGACACTTGCCAAAACAACCGGAAAAGTTTGCATAATGAACCGTTGATAAATCACCCGATCGCCTGTCAACCGTATGAAAAAGTCGGTGCAGACTTGTTTGAGTTAAACCGTAAGAATTACCTGATAACTGTAGATTATTACACGAAATATCCAGAGGTGACGCTGTTGGGCGATACGTCGTCTGTCACTGTTATTGAAGCATTGAAGGATAATTTTGCAAGGCATGGTATTCCTAGTCAGGTTATTTCGGACAATGGTCCGCAGTTTAAGAGCCATGAGTATATGGAATTTGCACACCACTATGGGTTTAAGGCCGTGTATCCCAGTCCACAGTACCCTCTCAGTAATGGGCAGGTGGAACGGTTTGTGCAAACAGTCAAGGACAAGTTAAAGAAGTGCGAGAAGACTGATTCAGATTTTCAGTTAGCTTTGCTGAATTATCGTAACACTCCATTGCCCATCTTGAATGCATCTCCGGCTCAGCTGCTCATGAGCAGGAGGCTGAGAGGTAGATTGCCAATGGTAGAAGAACTTTTGGTACCCGAAACGCAAAATCCAAAGAAGGTCCAGACGGCAAAACAGCAGCAAAGTCAGAAAGCATTTCATGACAAGAAGTGTGGAAAGCCGCACAAACCTATGAAAGTCAGAGATAAAGTAAAATACAAGAATCATGCTGGGGAATGGAAAAAAGGGGTTATTTTGGGTCAGACTGGTATTTCTGGGAGAGAATATAAAATTTTGAACGAGTCAGGTAATATGTTATATCGAAACCGAGTGCAGATTATTGGGGCGCCTTTGGGGGGGCGGCCCGAACTGGTCGGGCAAACGCAAACTAGGTCAGCATCATTGCCGAATGTAAACAGTGCGGCTAATCTAAGTAGGTCAGGTCGGCTGATTAGGCCGGCGAGCAGGTTAGACCTGTAGTAGCTCAGTGTAGATGGAGTGTTTACACGTATAGCATGTGCATGTAGGATTAAGTTATATTTTCAGCTGTGTGTTTTGATATTGAATGTTTGATGGACAATTTATAATGTGAGGCATTATGGCCGGACAGTGAAGGACTTCAGTGCCATACGGCACTTGGACATTTGCAAGGACTTGTGTTTCAGTTAAGTACGCATATATGTTATTGTGCATTCGTTTGACTGTTATATGGTATGTTGATGGTTATTTTGAAACCTTTCATGTTTCAGAAATACTTTGAGGGGGGGATGTCATATATGCGTAATAGACATATAGCTATGTGGCTAATATATGTTAACGAGATGCAGAGTTTGAGACAAAGGATTATGCTAATGAGATGACGTCATGGAAAGTTTAGCCGGCGGGTTGAGCGAGCCCTAGGCCGTGAATAAACCATTCAGTATCCAGAAGTCAAAGTGTTCAGACGTTGTACTTTCACACTTAGCTGCAGATTCAGACTTACGCATTAACAAATTCATCAGCAAAGAAAAGCAATTAGGTGCACTCTTAGGCCCATTTAATGTTCCCCCATTTACTCCGTGGTTTCAAATAAGCCCAATGATGACAAGGCCAAAAAAGAACTCAGAGGATAAAAGAATAATAATCGACCTTAGTTTCCCACTAGGTAAGAGTGTTAACGCCGGGATAGTGAAAGGTTTCTATCTAGGATCTCAATTTAACTTCTCCCTACCATGGGTTTCAACTCTAACAGATAGACTTACAAAAATAGGTAATGATGCATGGCTATGGGGAGCAGACCTGGCAAGAGCTTATAGACAGTTCAGGGTCTGCCCATTATCAACACCATTATTAGGCTTATCACTGAATAATACTTATTTTATAGACATCGCCCCACCATTCGGGTGTAGAACATCAGAACTAGCATGCGCCCATACAACAAGAGCCATTGTCAGGCTCTTAAGACAGGAAGAATTCTTTAGCCTTTGCTACCTGGATGACTTCGTAGGACTAGAAAGTACTAAAGAAAAGGCAATCAAAGCATATGATTATTTCAAGCAACTGACAACAAAATTAGGCCTTACCCTAGTGGAAGAAAAGTGCACCTCATCAACCACCTCATTAACTTGGCTAGGCTTTGTAATTAACACAAGCATTATGACAGTAATGTTACCCAAACAAAAGATACAAGAAGCGCTGACAGAATGTAAGGCCTGGAAAGATAAGTCCTTGGCTTCTTGTAAGCAAATACAAAGCCTAGCGGGTAAACTACATTTAGCAAAATGCATTAAGCCAGCAACTACGTTCTCAAATAGAGTACTAGCAGCACTTAGGGTAGCCCCTTATATGGGTTGATATAAATACGATCCGAGTCTATTGCTTGACCTGGAATGGTTTGAGAAATTCGCACATGACTTTAACAATGTTCAACTAATCCCTCTTCTTCCAGATCTAGTTGGGTTATTGAATGCGACTCAACATTGAAAGCTGGAGGAGCCTATTCTCCTCAGGCTTTCTATTCGGTGAGGTACCCTGCCCAGGTAACTGAGCTAAACATGTCAATTACACAACTAGAAGCACTCAATCTGGTACATGCGGCTACATTTCTTCTTCCTGAGAAATCACATGATTTCAAAGTAGTTGTAAATTCTTAGCAACCCAAATCAAGAATAGAGCCAATTCTGCAGTCAGGTATGCAAAAGCTAGGTACATACAGTCTGAAGTCCTACGAAATACAGACGATCCCCAGAGATTTTGGAGAGTCATACAGAGCATAGCCCCGGAAACCACCCCAACTATCTCCAGCTTAGTGGATGAGTTAACAGGGGACAAATTAACAACTCAAGAAACACCTGAAAAGATAAATAACTACTTCATAGAGATAGGGGAGAAGTTAGTAGATAAACTAGACAATATACCAGAAAAAGATAAAGTTAACATAGTAAAGCCAAATGCAGTCAGATATGACATAAGGGTGGTAACTAAGGAAAAAGTACTTAAAAAGATAAGGGCTTCTCTGAATACAAATCATCAGAACTTAAAGATCTCAGCTCAAGGATACTAATTGATTCAATAACTATATTAATCAAAGAATTCACCCATATAGTAAACCTATCAATTGAAACGGGTATTTTCCCAGATGACTCGGAAGTTGCTACAGTTGTACCTATCCCAAAAGTCAGCAACCCTAAAACATGCAATGACCTCAGACCAATTTCTCTTCTACCCATAACTGGTAAAATAGTTGAGCAACTGATTCATGATCAAATAAAAACATTTTTTGAAGCAACAAACTACCTAGCAGATGAACAAAATGGCTTCAGGAAAGGCAGGTCCACAACCAAAGCACTCTGAACACTCCTTGATGTGCTTCTCAGTGCGATGGATTCTGGCAAACTTACCATAGCAGTATATATTGATTTAAAAAAAGCATTTGACACTATAGATCATAAAATCCTGTTGCAGAAGGTTGTCAAGAGTGGGTTCGGTTAAAAAACAGTAGCCTTTCTGACAAACTATCTTTCCAATCGAAAGCTAAGTACCAAACTAAATGGCATTGAGTCAACCTTAGGAAAGTAAAAACTGGAGTACCACAGGTATCAACACTGGGCCCCCTTCTATTCCTTCTGTTCATAAATCACTTACGCCAAGCACTGAGGCAAACAAAATGCATTTTATTTGCTGATGACGCAGTCCAACTGGAATCAAACAGTAACTTAGCAAAAGCAGCAGAATTGAAAAATGAAAATTTGGCTATATGGTGCAAAGAAAACTAATTAACTCTCAATATAATCAAAACTGAATACGTTATCTACGGCACCAAGAACAAGAAGGACAAAGCCCCAGAAGTCCAAATAAAGATTGGGAATGAAAGACTAAGGGAGATAGAGACCTATAAATATTTGGGAACTGAACTGGATGGAACTCTAAATGGGAATAAACAACTAAGTAGATTAAATCAGTCACTGGCAAGGAAACTGAACACCTTCAGAAAAATCAGGGGCTTTATAAGTGAAAAAACAGCTCTTCTTATGTACAAAACAATGATCCTCCCAATAATTGATTATAATGACCTAATATATGAACTACTCACAAAACAGCAACAAGAAAAGCTTCAAACAATACAAAATAGGGCACTCAGGACAGTTTACAAAGGCCAAAATCTACACACAGAAGAACTACATGCTAAAGCTGGAATGGACAAACTAGACACAAGGCGCAAAAGGCATCTCTTAGGACTCATGTACAATAGAGCCCAAGACACAATGTATACTGACACAAGTATTCACAATACTAGGGCAGCAGATGGCAACCTCTTGAAAATTCCCTATCCAAGGACTAACAAACTCAAAAGAGCACTTATTTATCAGGGAAGCCAACTCTGGAACAAACTCTCTGCCAAAACCAGGAATGCAACAACCTACCTGCAATTTAAATCTAGATTAAAGGTTGAGTACCCAACATAGACATACATTAATAAACCTACCTGGATAGACCACAAATGTTGAGAACCGAAATAAATACATAGTCCCAAACCACTCCCTTCCCTCTCCCTCTCTGAAATCCCCCCCTGGCAAAAAGAGTAAAAGAAATAACAACTACCAAAGTATACCCACCAGCCTATAACACCTGACTAAACCAATAAAACAAATACTACTGACAAAGCTATAGTTGACCCAAAACAATTTAAATGAGTTGTGCAACCATTATTTGCATAATCCAAAATTCACGACTACCTGTATCAGCAAGTCATGCCCATTATATTAATGTCTCCTCACAGGTGTGATCATCAAATCACTGATATAGTCTAAAGGTAAATGGTTATTCTCCAGTCTACATGTGCAAAATAAGATCTTCACTATATTTATAATGCCTCATTTTAACCTACTACTGTCTATATTGTTCATACCATCGCATCATCTCATCCATAAATAGTTCATAGGCACTATAATTGTTAAGGCCGGAAGACCAGCGCCTTGGTGCTGAAAAAAGATGTTATTCAACTGGAATAAAAATTTGAAAAAAAAACCCAACAAAAAAACCCCACTGCTAACAGCGCATCGCAACAGGTGCTAGAAACTGGGAAAGATAGAGACTCGACATATCAACTATGGCTCTTTTCGGCACAGCATAATTTTGAATTGCAAATAAAGCATAAACCTTGTCGAGATCTTGTTCTAGCAGACGCACTCAGTAGGTCTTTTGACAATGATAACAATAAAATTGCTGTTAACCAGTTATGTGAGTCGCTAAACCTCAAACAAATTGACATCCTGTTTTCACTTGATGTGCTTAAATTTATGATTGACTTAACAGCACCTGGAAGATAGCAATCTTTGTGGCTCTATCTTCCAGGCTACTCGATGATCCATTGCCAGAGACTGCTGGATCAATATGCAAGCGCACTCTCCCCGAGAATGTGGAGAAACAAGACCACACACATAAACCACTTCCTGCGGTTCTGCCAACTGCACAGTGTATCAATATATAATCCATGTGTCTATGAGCTTTTGTCTTTCTTACTATTTTTAAGTGACAGGTTGAAGTCTCCCGGGGCCATCATGAACTACTTCGGCTCTGTCAGAGTCTGGCTCAGAGGAACTACAGGAAACATGCTAGCATTTGATGCGCATGAGGTCAAGGTAATGAAAAGGGGTCTCTTTAAAAACTCAACACATAAAGTAACCAAGGCCCCACCTCTCGATCCTATAGCTCTAAAGAATATAATTTGTTTCCTTTCGAACTTAGACCCGATGTGATCATTTCAGTTCTATTAATCAGCTACTCAACAATGCTACACCAGAGTAATTTAGTTCCTGCCTCTGCATCCACATGGGACAGCCCGCACATACTTAAATTCACGGATGTGAAGTCAGGAAAAGATAAATTAATAGTTATTGTTCGTTCTACAAAGACTAGATCAGGTTCCGCTTCTCCAATTATCTTCCACCTGCCAGCCCTATCTAATAATTACTGTTGTCCCCTGTTTGCGTGGGTCCGATATTCATCCAGACTTGCCCTGCACATAGAGGTGCCTGCTTTCCTACTGCCCGCTGGAACTCCACTCGGGGCTCCAATATTACTTCGGGCATAACAAATCTCAGCCATAGTCGTCACAGGGTCAGATAAGGGTTATACCCTCCAGAGTATGAGGAGAGGGGCTACACAGGCCTGCCAGTCTGCCAGTGTAACCATGGAAAATATTATGACTGCTGGCACATGGCAAAGCGGAGCAGTAAAAACTTATCTTGATAAAGCAGTAGTAATCTCAGCCCCAGCAGCGCTCGCATCTTTGTTGGGTTGAGCACTGCTGTCCTATACTTCCCGTTAACGATAAAGTAATTGGTGTCATACATCTGTGGCTTCACTGGTATTCCTCTTCATGTGAGCTGCTCACATATTCTTAAATATGTTGTCCTCTTACACGCATGCATCTGTTACTGGATTATCGTTAACATAATATCTAACCGTTATGCATTACTGATAAACTTACTCTTAGCATTGGTCCTTGTTGGCTGCTCGAGAATAATGACAATTAACTAGATACTAAGCAACCTGCTGTCTCTCTGATTGTTTTGTTTGTTGTTGTTTTATGTCCTAGCAACATCTAAGGTCATATCAGGACGGGTACCGACTTGTGACAGTATGCACTCATGGCAATTTTATAGTGCTGCCCCACTGGGAAATCAGGCCGCCGGCACCATGACCCAATATCCCACTCAGTCACATTATCCTGACACCGAGCTAACCAGCCCTTGCCCTATCCTAATAATGCCGAGCACCAGGCTGGGAAGCAACAAGTATAAATTTTTAAGTCATTGGTTTGACTCGACCAGGGGCCGTATGCAGGAGTCAGTGTTAGTGAGGCAAAACGGTGTTTGGCGGGAATTCCGGTTTAGCGGCGAAAAATGGTATGCACGAGTCAGTGTTAGGCCTAACACCAAAGGCTTAACCGGTGTTACCTTACCCCTAACAAATATTAGGCCCAAAATCTATTCAATGCTGTCATATTTAACAGAATTACATACGTAATAAGTGAAATTTGATCAATTTAACCCTAAATTCGAAGCGTTATTAAGGCTACCGCCGCATTGGCGGCGATATTAATAGTTATATTTTCGAATCGACGAACGTAAAGTAAACAAATCGCCACCGCCGCCGCTTTCCATACTGGCGGCGGCGGCGGTTTGTTTACTGTACGTTCTTCGATTCGAAAATATAACTATTAATATCGCCGCCAATGCGGCGGTAGCCTTAATAACGCTTCAAATTTAGGGTTAATTTGAATAAATTTCACTTATTGCGTATCTAATTCTGTTAAATATGGTCGCATTGAATAGATTTAAGCCTAATATATGGGTACAGACGCAGAGGGATTTCCCAAATCTATAAATATATTCACGTTTAGCTATAATGAAAGTGTTACGCGCTCCTGCATACCACTTGACACAGTTCCCGACGTCGGTGATAGCTAAACGGTAGCAGGCTTTAACACCAAACCCCGCTAACACTGACTCCTGCATATGGGCCCTGGAACCGAACTCGCAAACTCCTGATCTTCCGCACGCGAGGCCTGTGCTCTACCGATTCGGCCACCGTGCCCTGTCTGTGTCTCTCTGATTGTTGGACTATGTATTTTGAACCTCATTTCAATAACACAATGTAATACTAGTTAAGAATGGTCCCTGCCGGCCACTTGATCTATACTCTTCTCTGTTATGTGGTTGGTCAACAATGTTGTTCGATTGCCACCCGGTTAACGCATATCACGATTGTTAAGTTGGTCCATGTCAGCCGATCGATTTATGCACTAATAGGTTTCCTTGAAGCCCTGACTTATTTTATTAATTAAAAAATATAATATATAAATTTACATCTTGTGTCTTGTTTGTCCGACTGTGGTGTATTATAGTGAGAAGCTGTGAGTTGCAGCTCAAAAGCTAGATACAGTAATTAGACCCTAATAAGAACTACACATAGGTCTTCCTTGACAGTTGAAACATCAAAATATCATGACAACACACTGCCACATCCCACTAATACCAACCAGAGCAAATGTCACCCACACCCATTCTTTATCCAGAACAAGAAACGCACATCACTATTTATACACTACATGTATGACCGAGTGAACTTGTTTCCTCAAAGGCGAGTGGGACGTAGCTCAGGCGGTAGCGTGTCCACCTGTGGAGGTGTGGGTCATCCGATCGATCCTGCTCAATGAGTCCATTTGCAGTTTGGGCTATTTTCCTTCCCAACCAGTTGTAGGGTTGCGTGTTCGAGTCTGTGGCTATGTAGGCAGGCTAAGATGAAAAACAATACAGAAGGAGAGAAAGTGAAGCAAAGTGAGAGAGTCCAAGCCTCTCTGGTTTATTATATTCAGTACATGGGTTCATTGTAGAGTATCACCCCCACCCTTTTCCCCCAATGAGAAACAAGCATTCTTGGCTCTACCAATAGGAATCAAGCATTCCTGGTCCCCATGGCTACCAGTGGTCTGCCCACCACCACCAAGCTGTGTGGCCCCTCTGGCCACCACCAGCCTTGAACCTTGACCCTGAGTGTGGTGATCCTACCCAGTGGAGGGGGAGGGGGTAAGCCTTGAGTGCCCCTTACACACAGCCAAGCCAGCACCACTATGTCTATTTACATTCCACTCAGGCACCACCAGCACTCACATATATATACATACATGTCCCTGGTCACGTATACCCTTTTCGTAATAGAACTTTTGCATTCCCCCTATCGTTGAAAATCAGAATATTTTACAGTGATCCACAACTGTTTCATCAAAGGCTGTGGTATGTGCTGTCCTGTTTGTGGGAAAGTGCATATACAAGCCCCTTGCTGCTTAGCCTAGCCTTTGTAGCGGCAGTGAGTTTCGTCCAAAGAAATATGTTAGAATGACTATATGTTTGACATCCACTAGCTGATGATAAAAATCAATGTGCTCTACAGGCGTCATTAAGTAAAACAAGCTTGACGTTTTTTTTTGGTTCATCGCCGTGAATATGGCCTATGCTGCCGACACGGCGTGAAGCAACCACCAATCAATCAATTTTTTGGTTCATCAATAACACACGGTAGAGCACGTAGTAGTAATTTATTGCATTCAGGTTACACGCGATGTAGCATAAAAATGGTGGTGGTGATGGGTGGTGATGATGGTGAGTAGGGTCATGAGAGGGTGGTATGCTATTATAATATGTTATATAACAAAAATTAAAGCACTTATGAAACATGTCACCGATGCCTGGTGAACATAGTACAGGAATCCCCGCTATCCGATGGACAGTTCCTTCCTGGTGGACGTCCAGGTTTAACGGACCTGGTGGTTTCAATCCATGCAGCGCCATTGTCCTCCCTTAACATCTGACACCATGTAAAGGATGTATCGACACCATGAGTTCTGTTATGTAACTGACTTTTATTTACCTTCCTTCCTTATGACGTCACCCGGTATTACAGTGGGGGTGTTCGGATACTTACATATCTTACATGTAGCATCCGCTTGTAATATAACTGGAAGCCCGACCGTCAGAGCCCCAGATATACCACTTACTCTTCCCAGATGCGTTCTGACAACTGTCTGTCAGTTCACACCTGATGCCCCTCTTCAACAAACTCACCTGTAATATATCTACTGTATCTCCCATGAGGCAGAAAGGGAAGACAAGTCACGCAAGATTGACAGTGAAGAAGTTGTGCTTTATTGGCATCAACTCCTGTTCACCTACTAGTGACCTATCACCCTGACCCCTTACCTTCTGTCCACACAGAGCCTCATTACTCTCTTTAGTATGTATATTAATCAGTGCCTACAGCCCATTGAACTGGAGTCCCATGGTTGTTGCACACAGCTCAGTTTGTATATGAAAGGTGGAGCATCAGACAGAGTGTCTGGGTTCCTGCCCAAGAGAAGAGTGTGTCTCACTCAAGAGTCAGGAGTAGAGTGTTCACCTCAAGAGTTCATCCAGAAGTTAGTTCTAGTAGTGCCTGTAGCCGCATATAGGTCAGAGTGTCTAGAATAATCAATATCAAAATGAGGCTTGTGTGGTCAGGTGGGGCAAAGGGGTGCAGGTGACGGGCCTCCCACAGCCAGCCAATCAGGCACCCTCCACAGCCTGGTAGGCGACGCCCCCAATATGGGCAGCTGTCACTCAACCCAGCTGTAGGTGGTGTCCCTAATGTATGCAGAGTGGCTGGTATGCTTGCCCACCCTGTGGTAACAGGTAGTTGCAGACAGTTACAATAAATATATATATTAAAAATGTCCTTCTTACTGGTGCATAGAGGGAACATTTCACCAAACATTAACTGTCTCTTATATAGGAACATCTCATCATAATCTCAGGCACTATGTATTAACACATATTTCACATAGCCTGATATGTCACACAGCGAGTGGGGCACCCAATGCTTTTTTATTACATAAACTTGGTCCCCACTCAGTCGCCTGAGAATAATAATGCTCTCTGCCAATATATAATTCTGAACCAAAAATCTGTATATTTTTACACGCTGTAAGTTGCAAATGCCGGGTTTAATGCCTGATGGATACTTGCGCAGTGCTGCCTCTGGAGCCACCGATACATGCCTACAGGCCGCGTCCTGATTCCCGATTAAAAAAACAACAACTACACTAACGAATAGCCGTTATGGATCTCATAGGGGTAAAAAAGAGCATCGCTGATCCCCGATCAAGGAAATTGTATCCTTGCTATCGTATCGATATGATAGCCGCCGGGCATGATTTCGGCGGCTCCGATTCCCGATCAAATAGGACTCCACCCATCGTGACGACTGCCGATCGCTGGGACATGGATGCGCTATTCCAGAATCCCCGATTAAAGTGGTGGTGGTGGGGGGAAGTCGATCCTGCAATCGGGCGATGTCCACCAGGCATTACATTTGAAGCTTCATGACACGTGACTGTCAGTGCCAGAGGGTGATGAACTCCTGCCAGGGAGCGCCAACCAGCCCGTGAAGCTCTTCTTTTCATTGCAAATGGCTGCACCCATTTGCAATGAAAAGAAGAGCTCTGATTGGTGCAGCCATTTGCAATGAAAAGAAGAGCTCTGATTGGCTGAAACCACTCAATTCGGGGCGCTTTTTATCTCATGTCTGAAAAGGTAGATGTCTCTGAGACGACTCGGAGGCGCACCCTGAACGCAAATAAGCCAAATAGATGTCTCGGAGCCGTCTCGGAGTCGACTCCGAGGCGTACCCTGAATGCGGCCCTGGTTACAATGTACCTGAGGCAGTTTGGTAATGCTTACGTCAGACATGGGGCCGATTCCAAAAATATGATTCTGATTCCAATCCGATTCCGCCCACTTTTAGAAAATATGATTCTGATTCCAATTCCGATTGCACACTTTGCTAGAAAATATGATTCCGATTCCAATTTTTAAAAGAAAACAAGATTCTGATTCCAATTCCGATTCCACTGTTTAAAATGAAAAAGATTCCATTTTTAGAGCATGTGATTCCAATTATGGGCATGTGATTCCAATTATAAGTATATTATACTACTATGCGGTCATATATTATAATAATTACTATTGCTTATCAATTGATACTGATAATGATATGTTATATAACATTATTTATTTTGATCATTTGTTTCACAAAATGACAGAAATAACATTAACAGTATTTGTTCACTTCCATTTTATTATATATGCACAATGATATCCAATGATATTAAAATAATAACAACATTTTTGACTGGTGCTTGGGACATGTCCCTGGCACACACTGACCCACGAGTACTTGAAAATGGAGGGAGGTGACGAGCACACAGCGTGTCACCACACCCTCCATCCTACACTAGGTCGTCTTTTCCTCGAATTTCCCCTATTGCATGCACGGACCCGTCCCTGCTAGGGAGGTACAGTCCCGTGCGATTACGCGAGCAGGCCAAGTAGCTAGCTTGCCTATGGCTCACAGAGCCCGATGGGTCAGGTTTCAAGCTCCAGCAGTTCTGAGCGACTCCCACTCCATTTCATAACTACTGTGGCCAATTCTGACCGGTTAATTATGCTGAAATGAGGAAAAGCATCCCGTGAGCATGCCTCGCTCCAGCTGCATCTCCATGTGGTGGTGAAGGGCCCGTTTGGATATGTAATCGTCCACCACGCTCTCCATTTCTTCCACTGCCAGCTTCCCGTGCTGCAGCAGCAGCAGCAGATCGTTGGAGGTGGCCGTCATGTCTTCTGCTTTGTCCTGGGCTAAGGTCAGCATTCTCTCTACCCCTGAAATATGCTCCACTAATTGCAGCTGTATATTACGGGACCGATTCATGATAGAAAGCATGTGCTCTTGGTTTTGCTTCAGGTCCTGTGTTTGGAGGCTGTTTGAGGTAAGAAGAGCCTGTTGGACCTTGTTTAATTGTGCTTGACTAACCGTGCCAAACAGCCAGGATTGCGCTACCCCAACTGCATCAACCAGTCCCCGTCTAGGTCGTTTTGCCACCACCTGTTGAACTTCAACGGGATCCTGCTCCAACCTAGCCTGTAGGACACTCAGTTTCATGTTCCAATGATGAATATTATCATACCACTTGTTCTTTGTCAATTTATCTACATGGTCCCGCACTTGTGAGAACCAGTTCTCCACAGGTGGCCGGTTTGGGGGTGTGATTAATACCACCAGCTGCCACACAGCTGACACCATCCTCACCTTGGCCTCTGACTAGGACACCATTCTTAGAAAAGAGGTCGGTGCTGCTCCCCTGAGGCAGACAGCACCAAATGACGCCTATGTGCCAATACAGCGACCACATAGTAGAAATTGACAGAATATATAAAATGCAGTTTCAGGTGATAACTTTAAAGGAAATTGTGTACTGTTGCACTATGTTAATATTGAGAACTGGGCAGACCCTATTATCAGCCCCACCACTGCTATATTCGACGAATACATGGTACCTGATGAAAAATCAAAAATGCTGCAATTAATCTGGAAAACTCCTAAATGCAATATAATTGTACCCTGGAGCTTCCTGAATCGATAAAAACTCAATCTTGGTCTAAAAACACACCTTAGCTTCCAGAAACGAGCAAAAACAAAACCAAAACCAAAAAAATCAATTGTTGATGGAGAACACCACACAATGTCTGTGTAATGTATATAAGCACATTCTCAATGTTTTTGGTCCAGCCAACAACCTATATATACATGCTAATCCTGAATATATATATATATATAATAATAGAAATACCACAGTCTAACGCCTCCTCCTCCTGATGCGTCCGAAGAACAGCTCCACGCATGCATGTGGTGAGTCTGGTCTTCTCGCGGGTGTGTGATCGCAACACACATGTGGGAGGATCGTCACAGCTGACTGGTGTTGGGCGTTTGACTGCACCGGTCACTGTGCTGCGGTAGTCCGCCTACCAGGTCACGACCAGGCGTTCACGGTCCCGGGTTGCATCACTGCCCACCACGCATTGCTGGGCACTGCATCAGCATCCTGCATGTGGGTAATGACCTCCTCAATTGGCCCTCCGGCATGGTTACACCGGCGTGCCGGGTCGACCATCATCCTGGGCTGGCCCCGTCGTGCTTCATCACCTGTTCGGGACCCTGAGGAACAAAAGACAGGCGAGACACGCAAGTACCGCTAGCTGCCCCCCTGACCATCATCCCCCCATTACTTTGCCCAATTATCCCATCACTACCTCTGCCACCTTTACTTCCCTGCTTAGGTATGCCGTTAGTGTCACCTGCAGCATACCTGCCATCATTACCCTGGCCACCTCGGCCTGCACCCTGTATACCGTTAGTGTCACAGTCGCCTTTTATGGCCCCCATTGTGCCTGGCGTGGCCCGCGTCCCCCGCCTCATTATGGCCTACAAGTGGGGAACTTTATGTACATTGGTAGGGACCAATTGCTGTTACTGTTATCCCTCACCTGTATATTGGCCCTTCCTCGTGTCAGCATCGCATGTGTGCTCGGCATGCCAGCCCCATTGCACCCATCACGGAAATCTAGTAGACCTGGTAATTGCCCTTGTAATTGCCATCCTGGCAATTGGCAGTTCCCATCCCAATCAAAGTGATCGTAGTTGTGCACACCTGGGCTGTCCCATGGCTCTCCATCCACCACCCCCTCGCGGGTGGGACGCCGTGGTGGCATGTCCACCCGATGTCTTTTACAGCCCTCTTTTGCTGTAATTGCTGCTTTTTTCTCTGTCCCCGGGTCAGCCTGGAGTTTACTACGTCCCACTCCATCTCCCCATCGGCTAATTTCACCTGATCCTGGTTTACCACCCTCTTGCAGTTCCCAGAACCCACCATGAACCCAGGGTCAAGCTGCTTGTCCAATGGACCTGGTTAATTAACCAGCAGTAAGACAGCATCCCCTACAACCAGATGCACCGCATTAGCCCTGCTAATTGCCCTGGCTGTATTATACTGCCTACTTATGGCCCTGTTTCTCACCGCCTCCTGCAGTGAGTCTGCTAGTTCATCGATCCGCCTGGCTGCATCCGATGTTATCTCACCAGTCTCCCTGTATAGCAGCTGGGACTGTGGCTTATTTGGGTGCCTGCCAAACTGCACCCAGGCATGTGCATCTATATTCCAATAATGCATCCCTCTATGCTATTTACTGGCACCAGTATCAATTGAGACCTGCACATTGAATTCCGCCAAATTCCACCTGGATGCACACACGGTCTCTGCTCTGATGGCCCCCCCCCCCCCCAAAGTTACCTGATTGCACTCATGGCCACAGGCTGTGCTGGTGCTGTTTGCACCACCACTGTGGGCAGAACCGATGGTGCCAGCACTATAGCCAACTGGACAGCCTGTACTGGCCTCCCAGTGCACTCAGCCACAAATCTCTGCAGACATATGTGCCCCAGGCACCCTGCCATCATGGCAGAGTCTCAACTGGAGGGGGCCTCCATGGCCGCCACCTCCATGGGCTCCTCCATGCAGTGAGCACATGTCAGCTGGCCACCTGGTCCCGCCAAACCTTCATTTTCTTGCGCCACAGCCATGCTGTAGCCGGTCACGCCCTGAGACACAATACCCCTCCTCCTGTTCAGGTCACTGGACCTGGAGGATCCAGAGCTGGGCCTTCTCCTATCTCTTGGCGCCCTGTTGGCCCCACTCTGGGTCTGCCTATCCAATGGGTAACCAATTCACTCCCTCTCACCTGTATACATACAACCAACCTGGCTCCTACCTATTCACACAGATACACAAAAACCTTATTTACAATGTCTATGCATCTTGTATGTTGTGTGTGTGGTATGCAGTGTGTGTGTTGAGTGTGTTGTGCGGCCTGAGCCTGCTCCTCCTTGAGTGTACCTGCTTTCAACATACATATATACAAAACACATATATACACAATGTTGACCAACCCTGTCTAGGTCACCTCAAGTCAAGTTCACGCACTTCACCCCACCCCTATAATCACACTCCCACACACACACAGAGCTCTGACAGCCTTCACTGCCCCCAGGCCGACCATAAAAGGTGAATGGAGTCACCCAGGCATGCATCCCAGCACACTGTCTACCCTCACTTAGTAGCCTGGTCAAAGGAGTGCAAACTACTATTAGCCACAGCCCCCTCACCACAACTACTTATAGTATTTCTGGGGTTACTCGGCCGCATGAGCCCCTAGATAATACCATAAACTCTCCCCTTCATATCGCCTATCTATCAACTCATTAACCAATACTAAGGAAGAATGAAGACAAGTCACACAGATAAACAGTGGAGAAGTTGTGCTTTAATAACATCAACTCCTGTCCACCTACCAGTGACCTAGCATCCACACCCCTTACCTTCTATTCACACAAAATCTCATTACCTCTTTAGCCTGTATAGAAAGCAGTGCCTACAGCCCATGGGACAGGAGTCCTATGGCTGTGTACACACTCAATTGGAATAGATGAATTTTGATAGCATCAGACAGAGTGTCTGGGGTTCCTGCTCTAGAGTAGGTGTGCCTCACTCCAGAGCCAGGAGTAGAGTGATCTCTCTTCAGTGTGTCTGAAGCAGAGTCTAGAATAATTATCTCAAAGTGAGGCTAGTGTGGTTAGAGGGCCAATGGGGTGCAGGTGACTGGGCAGTCCACAGCCAGCCTCCACAGTCTAGGTGGGTGGCACCCCCTCCCCCAAGTAGGGGTGGCTGTCACTCAACCCAGCTGCAGGTGGTGTCCTGTGTGTACATGCAAATTAGGCTGGTGTGCCCACCCAGTGGTCATGTAGGGACAGGTAGCTGCATACAGTTACAATAGATATCTGTTAAAATGGGCTTTTCTCCAATTGCACTCTTTATGGATGCATAGAGAAACATTTCAACAATCATGTACTGCCTCTTATATAGGAACATCTCTTCATTAATCGCAGGCATTATGTATGAACATATATTTCACACAGCTTATATCATGTCATAATGGGAGTGGGATATTATTACTTTTAGTTTACATAACATTGTCCCCACTCCATCGCCCAAGAATAATAATGTTCTCTGCCAATATATAATTCCGAACCGAAAATCCGTATATTTTTACATACTGACCAGCACATTTTCCTTAACTTTCCCATATTTCCCGTTTTTCCACACATTCCCGTCCTTATAACCCTTAAATTAGTTACAAATAGCGGTACAGCAATGTCTCACCATGTCTCAGCTCCTCTACGCCCGAAACAAGCAACAAAACCAAACCGGACCCTACCTGGTCATTGGAGACGAGTCTTCCGGCATCTGTCATCTCCACACACATTCCGTCATTCGATACGCGCCTTCCGTCAACATGGAGGTGCCTTCCGTCATCAGGAAGCATCAATCGTCCTCAGGATCGCGTCTCACGTCGTCAGGGATCGATCCCCCGCCGTCGCACGTCCTTCCTTCTTTGGAGGCGAGTCTCCCATCATTTGAGACGACTTTTCTGTCTCCCGAGCCGTGTCTTCCGTCATCACAGACAATCGTCACAGTCGCCAATGAAGAATAACTGGTTGTTTGGCTGTCTCCAGCTAGTCCTCTTATACTCACTACTATCAGGAGGATCCTGGCAACTGTCTGTCTGCCAGTCTCCCCCCACTATATACCAAAACACAATTCATAAGAAAGAAAGGGAGACAAGTCATGCAAGATTGACAGTGATAAGGTTGAGCTTTATTGCTACAACTCTTGTTCACCTACTAGTGACCTGCCACCCTCATTCACTTACAACCTGCACACATACCCACATAGCTACTGCTTGTTCAGTGAAAATCAGTGCCTACAGCCCATTGAACCTAAGTGCTATGGGTGTTACACACAGCTCAGTGGTGAACTGGTTCCTTTGGTATCTCTAGAGTGAGTGTGTGATCTGTCCAGCAAGTGCAAGGAGTACCAGGGTGACTGGGCTCACACAGCCAACCAATCAGACAACTCTGCAGCCTGGGAGGGGTGGTGCCCAAGAGGGGCCACCTGTCACTCAACCCCAGGGCAGGTGGTGTCCCTTAAGCGCCTGTCACACCATACCGGACTGAGTACCGGAGACTACCTGACAAAGAATTTTTTAGTCCGGTGCTCTCCAGTACACAAAATGTATCGGAATGTATTGAAATGGAGCGGAATTGGGTTAATTGCCGCCGGGCGACTGGAGATAACATAACAAACCAAACAAAAAAAGGTGGAGGTGTTGCAATCTACTGCAAAACCTAAAAAAATCTAGACACTGAGGCACTGAAAATAGCAAACCTCTCAAATGAACACCTGGAGCTACTATGGTGCCTAATAAAAAACGAAAAGCAGGCTAACATAGCTATAGCAAGCCTCTACAGACCACCGTCCGGGATATTGAAACATTCCTTGAAACTCTAGACAAAAGCATAAATACAGTGAGAAAACTAACAAATGCAGAAATCTTTGTGCTAGGGGACTTCAACATAAACTACAGTAGCAATGACAAAAATAAACTAATGCTACAAACCACTATCAAAATCCTAGGGCTGCAGCAACTTATTACAGACAGCACAAGACTAGGCAACAATAGCTCAACAATTGACCTAATACTAACCAACTCAAACCATGCCACAAAATGGGGCCCTAGAAGCTGGGGTATAAGTGACCATGAGCTAATATATGTAACGAGGAAAAAACTCAAAAGCACAAGTCAATATAAATATAAGATGGGCAGATCCCTAAAAAACTACTCAAAAGAAACACTAAAAAAGCACCTACATGTAAATATAGACAACCTCACAACAGGCAGGGATGACACTGATATCTACTGGAATAACATTGTCACAGAAATACAACAATCATTAGATGAGATGTGCCCCATAAAGAAACTAAAAATAAAGAGAAACCAAGACCTGTGGGTAGACAGGGAACTGTTAACGCATATCGCAACAAAACGAAAGCTAGGCGACAAAGTGAAACATACTAAAGACCCAGAGGATAAAAGGGCCTATAATACTGCCAGAAACACCTCCCTCAAAGCAGTAAGGGCAGCAAAAAGGAAATATATAATACAACAAGACAAGGACTGGGGAAGCAATGCAAATAAGTTCTGGAAAAATGTAAGCTTACTATTCCCCCAAAATAAGATAGAAGAACGCATAAGCTTCCAGGATAAAGATGGAAATATGCACACAGATAGTGATGCAGCAAACAAACTAAATACACACTTTGCCATGGTAGGACAAAGGTTATCAAAGAAATTCACAAGAATCTGGGAAAACAAGTCAGAAAATATCCAGGATGAAATCCCCACGTGCAAAACTGACCTAAAAGAACTAACACAACTAATAAATGACATAGACGAAAACAAACCAAGTGGCATAGATGGAATCCCCACAAAAATACTAAAAGAGGCACTCCAAGCCATCCCAGATACCATGGTCGACCTGTTCAACATATCATTTGAGCAGGGGCACTTCATCACAGCATGGAAGATGGCAACCATCACCCCCATCTACAAAAGTGGTGACAAACAAAGCATGGGGAACTACAGACCAATATCAATCTTGCAAACACCAGGCAAGCTAATTGAACAAATATTTCACAGGCACATGAATGAGCGCCTGGAAAAAAAACAATATACTAAACAAGAGGCAAGGAGGTTTCAGAAAACTACACTCCACATCAAAAACAATAGCAAACCTAACAAGTGATGTGCTGGCATCATTGAACCAAAAGAAGTTAGTTGGAGCAGCCTTCATCGACTTCAGCAAAGCCTTTGACACTGTAGACCACATGATATTAATAAGAAAATTAAACAACTTGGGCATTAAATCCAAATCAATGAACTGGATAAAATGCTACCTAAGCAACAGAGAGCAAAAAACTAAAGTAAATGGTACACTCTCAGACCAGCAAACTGTCACCTGTGGTGTACCCCAAGGATCAGTTCTGGGACCACTACTATTTATACTATACATAAACGATCTGTACTCAAACTGAACAACCAAACTGAACAACCTCCTACTAAAGCAGGACAGTTGGTGTGAATCCAATAAAATAACCATGAATGCAAATAAATGTAAAGCAGTGCTCTTCACACATACAGCAATCACAGGAAGAAACCTACAATGCACACTAGGAAACCAAACACTGGAAAGTGTATATCACTACAAATACCTAGGCCTAGAACTAGATAGCCAGCTAAACTACAATCTGTGTGTAACAAAAATCATACAAAAAGTAAATCACAAACTATGGCTATTTGCTAAACTAAGAAACTATATGACACAAGATATGTCAATAAAAATCTTCAAAGGCATGGTACTATGGGGATGTAATCTACATGGGTGCTAAAAAAGAGCTACTTAAAAAACTACAGATACTACAAAATAGGCCCCTGAAAATCTGCCTGAAAGTAGACAAACTACACCCCACTTATGACCTACACAAAAGAACTAAAGTAAAGCTACTAGAAAACAGAAGGATAATCCACCTAAAAACATTAGCATATGGATATAGCCAAGACATTAAGCGTCTAACCCAACCACTAAGGAACACCAGAGCAAGAAAGGCACCACTACTAAGGCAGACCAGAAGCCAGATCAAAGCCCATGAAAGGAGCACACTGGAAATGGCTGCCAAGGCATGGAATGTGCAAACGGTGAAAGAAAGACAAATCCCTGACCTAAAAACATACAAAAAATATCTGTGCAAAATAAAAACTGGGAGCCCCAACTGAACTACACAACAAGGGGGCAGGTGATATGTCACGGCCCACCAACTGGACAGCCCACGGCAGGAAAACCGGAAATATAAAAGCCAGATAACATGTCCAACAACAATATAAATCACATCAAATCCAAACAAACATAACTCAACCACCTATTACGTACACGCCTATGAACATGTAAATAAAATAGGCTAGTATTGAATTAAGTAGAAAAAGTGGAAAACTCTTCCCAAGAAAACCCCAAAACACTAACACTAAGAAAACAACTGACATAGTAATAAGAATAGAACAAAAATACAATGCCAAGAAAATCCAATAAAACTAACATAGGCTACTAACCATACCAACAAAACTATCTATCTGCTACTGAAATGCAGGCAATCAGATAACTTATCAGCAGCTACTGTCTGGTAAGACAACACCAACACTACAGCTGGCCAGCATTGAAAACAAGCCTGGGTACCCGGGCTTACATGTTATGGACAGTATAAATACAGCCTCAATAAAAAAAAGAAGAAAAGTACCGTACATGTAACCGGACACGTCAGTCCGGCAGTGTCCGGTAGAAGTTTTGTGCATGTTCAAAACTTGTACCGGACACCGCCGGACACCACCGGACACCGCCGGTTGGGTTCCGGACATGTACCGGACATCGCCATACAGTACCGGACAGTGTCCGGTTCTCGTCCGGTTCCCCAGTCTGGTAAGGTGTGACTGGACCTTAATATATGCAGAATGGCTGGGTGTGCTTACCCAGCGGTCCCATGGTAACAATAGTCGTCATACAGTTACATTAAACAATAATACATGTCCCTCGCCCTTTTGCACTCTTCCTGGTGCATAGAGGAAACAATCCTGTAATTAGTAACCGTATCTTAATAGCCGGACATCATACTGCAATCTTGGTCACCGTGCATCATAACATTTACACATAGTTATTTACATGTCACACAGCGAGTGGGCTCACATTGCATCACTATTACATAGCAATTGTCCCCAGCTCTGTCGCTCGAGATATTGATATGATTCCAAGCTCGGCTATTAGGACTGAGAGAACGTATATTTTTACAGTACAACTTTTTGAAGTCGAGGTATACTGCAATTGTAAGTTCACCTTTGTCCATGTTGGTCAATAACTCATCCATAAGGAGGCCAATGCCCTAGTTGTTGATCTGTCTTTTCTAAATCCATTTTGTTGGGTGGTTAGGTAATTGGAAGACTCTAAAAATGTTTTTATCTCATCATGTATTATTTGTTCTATGATTTTGTCAGGAAGAGGGAGAATAGATATTGGACGCAGCTCACTACAGTATCTTGGGTTATTGGCCTTTGGATGGGTGAAACTGTAGCTAGTTTCCAGCTTTCTGGAAAAATACCAGTGTTGACCACTAGGTTATACAGCTGAGTGAATTCATTTATAAGTGCAGTAATTGAAACCTTCATTAGGACTGAGCTGATGTCTTTAATGCCAGATGACTTATATGCTCATGCAGCATTGACCTTTCTGAGGATTTGCTCCTCTGTTATCTCATACCTCTGATCATTAGTGGTGACCGTGTAGGTGTTCTGACTATCTACAGCCTGGTCAAACATTCTGGCAAGATTCTCCCCTACATCAATGAAGTAGTTGTTAATCTCTTCTGCCAGGAGGCTATCTCGTATTCTCTCCCCATTGTCTTCATTACTGAGGTTGCTGATAATGGATTTTGCTTCTGGCTTAATTTGTTGCAGTTCATGCCAGTCTCTTTGGATTTCGCTTATACTTATTTATCTGGTCTAAACAGTGCCTAGACTTGGCTTTTCGCACCTCGTTTCTGGCCTTCCTGACCATACATTCAGCTATAAATTGATCCCCAGGGTCTCTTGTTATATCTGATTATTTCTGAATGATATAATCTCTGTCCTGTTGTAATTCTAGCAGTTCATTGTTCAAATAACCAGCTGTTTTTGTTTCTTATGTCGAGTCTAACCAGGGGACAGTGTTTGTTTGCAGCATTGACAATCATTTCTTGTAGCATGTCCCAGCATTTGTGTGGATCTTCCTCTGTTAGTAGTTCTGTTGTATTGTTTTCCCTCAAAGTGGCTGCTAGATCATTGAAATTACAATTCCTGTAGGTGCGGCCCCAGTCGATGGGCGTTCTTTTGTCATTTCTGGGCTTTTTCTTTATTATATATATTGGTCTATGGTCGCTTATATTGTAGTTCAATACACCCGATTTTGTACAGTCCTTGATATTAGTGAAAGCAAGGTCTATTGAGCATTGACTGGCATTTATTCAGAGCAATAAAACCACTTGAACAAACCCCTCACCCCCAACCAACCAAACCTAACCTAATGGTTAACTCATTACTAACCCCCTCCCTCCCCCCTCCGCCCGTCGGTCCCTGTCCCTCACTCCCTCCTTCTCCCTCCCCATTCTCTCCAACCTGCCCACCAGACACGATGGTAGAGTGGGAAAGAGTACTGCCTTTTCCTGCGCGGAATGTCAGACATTGAAAACCCGACCGAGTCAGACCAATAACTTACTAGCTTGATACTTGTCACTACCTATCCCAGTGCGCGGCATTACTAGGATATGGCAAGGACTAGTTAGCTTAGTATCAGGATAACGTGACTGAATGGGATAGCGATTCATTTATGCGGATGGCCTGGTCTCCCAGTTGGACAACACTATAAAGTCGCCATATAGTGTGTACTGACACAAGTGTGTACCGGTCCTGATATGATCTTAGATTACTAGGAAGTAAAACTCTAACAAAGAAACAAGCATTCTTCTCGCCCACCCTCTCTCCCTCCCCTCTCTCCGTCTCGCCCACGGTTCCCCTTTTCCCCCTCTCTCCCTCCCTCGATCTCTCCCGGCCACTCTCTCTCCATCCCTATCCATGCCTCCGACACTCCTCCCTCCCTCCCTCCGTCCATCTCTCCCTCCCATCGCCCCTTCCCCCCTCTTCCCTTCCCCTTCTCTCTCCGTCCCTCCACCCATTCCTCCGTCCATCCGTCCTCCCCCTCCTTGCATCCATCTCTCCCTCCGTCCACCCCTTCATCCCCTCCCTTCTCTTTCCCCCCACCCACCCCTCCCACCTCCATCCCTCCCTCCGTCCACCCATCCGTCCCCCGCCTCCCCCCCCCCCCCCCCCCCCCCCCCCCCTTCAGTCCATTCCCCCTCCCTACCTCCCCCCTCATTGTGCCGCCCACAAGCCTACCTCCCCCCCTGCGGCCCCCCCCCCCCCCCCCCCCCCCCCCCCCCGCCCCCGACCAGACGGGATGGCCGAATGAGTTAGAGCGTCCGTCTCCCGTGCTGGTAGATCGTGGGTTCGAGTCCCGGTCGAGTCAAAACCAATGACTTTAAAATTGATACTTGTCGCTTCCTAGCCAGGTGCTCGGCATTATTAGGATAGGGCAAGGACTGGTGTGCTCAGTGTCAGGATAATGTGACTGAGTGGGATACCAGGTCATGGTGCTGGCAGCCTGGTTTGCCAGTGGGACAGCACTATAAAGTTGCCATGAGTGCGCACTGTCACAAGTCGGTACCCGTCCTGATATGACCTTAGATGTTGCTAGGACGTAAAACAACAACAAACAAACAAACAACAAACAACCCCCCCCGCCCCGTCCCACCATCCCTCCCTCCTCCTTTTCTCCGCGTCCCCCCACAACCCTACCCTCCCTGCCCCCTCCCACCCTCTCCCTCCCCCTCCTTTTCTCTGTGTCCCGCCCACAAGCCTACCTCCCCCTCCCTCCCCCATCCTTCTCTCTGTGTCCTGCCCACAAGCCTACCTCCCCCCTCCCTCCATCCCTCCCCCCTTCTTCTCTATGTGTCCCGCCCACAACTCTACCTCCCCCCCGCCCCCTCCCACCCTCTCCCTCCAGATCTATGTGCCACTACGTCATGCATACGTCATCGCAACCTATACCGTATAAAACCACCACCCTCCCCGCACCGCCCCCACACGTTTTACATCGCCACTAGCATCAGACACAAGATTACTCTCCCCAACACAATTTACCCACTTCTACTGCCAGCCACTCACATTATACCCGCAAGTCTCTGTGGGTTTGCTTCAACTGTTCCCGCTACTCCACATAAACCCAACAACAATAACAGCATTATTAATAATCTCGCTGTCTAAGCGTCGCTACAGCCGGCAACCAGCCACTTCCTCTGGCTACACAACCGGAAGTCATGAGGGTCTTACTGCTGTCCATCATGGCCGCCGTCGTCTCGCGATTCACCACTTCTGCCGCCACCGCCGGCGTCGCCTGTTGGACCACCACCTGTGAGTTCGACTTCCAGTTGACCTTGGGCGAGTCGCTGACCTTGACCCAGCCGGGCGGCAGCGTGAAGGAGCTGCGCGCGCAGGCCGGGGGTTGTCTGAAGCTGGAAGACGCGGCGGACAACGACACGTGCTTCGAAGCGCCGATGGGGGTGACCGGAAGTAGGTTCATCAGCGCCGACGGGCGCATGCGCGATGTCCTGCTTGTGAACGGCCAGTTTCCCGGGCCGACCATTGAGGTCACAGAGGGCGCCACGGTAGGTGCAGTGGGCTTTGTTTTGATGTTTGTTTGGAGTGTGTGTTTTTGGATTTAGTTCTTGCTGTGTGTGCATGTCTTTCTTTTGTTGTGTGTGTGTGTGTTTATGGTGTCTTTTAGGGGGACGGGGGGAAGGTAGTAGGCCAATTTTAAAGCTGCATAATCCAATAAAAGCAACACATTTTCAAAAGTGAAGCGCTTATTTAGATTTGAACCTACATATCCTAATGCCTGGTACACACCTGCCTTATAAAACGTAAAACTTCTGGTTTCGCAGCTAAGTTTGAGTTTTAGTCGGTTTCAGTCTTTAGGTGTGTAAGCCCCTAACACACCTGGGGCCATATTCATGTGGAGGTGCCAAGGCCTTAACCGCGGCTACGGTAGCCCCACACGGCTAACGGTGGAAAATCGGTAATTATGTGTCGGTGCCAACGCTAACCGCCGACCGTAGCCTAGGCTAAGCTACCCCATTTTCAAACCAGGGTTAACT
>JASIRB010001153.1:0-102907 GCA_030323885.1 Branchipolynoe longqiensis
GCCAGGACGCCGAGAAGAGTTTGGATTAACCGATCGTTTGGTTTAACCGAGCTTAGTTTAACGGGGTTATACTGTACATACATAAAAAACAATAATAAAAGGGTCCACATACATTGTATATTACATATGCAATACACGCTTACTGAAAGCCAAAATCAAAGCCAAAGCTCGGATAACCCAATGATCAGAAAATCCAAACAAATTTCTAGGGTCCCTTCAAGTTTGGTTTAACGGGGCTATACTGTAATTAGTTATGACGTCGAATTGTCTGATCCGAGTAGATTCCGAATGTCGTCTGCTGCTCAGTACACCCAGAAAACAGGGGACGTGTTGGTTTTCCGCCCTCACTCCTCCCCGCACTCCACTCACAGTGTGCACTTCTATCTCTCATCTTTCACACCTCTCACCTCCACCTCCCCCCGCCTCCACCTCCCCCATCTCCCCTCAGTCTGTCTGATCAAGTCGACAAAACTATCTGTTATATATAAGACAATGCATCTAAACTAGGTGCTCAGGACGTCACTGGAAATTGCGTCCCCATCGGGATCTCATATTTATTATGTGATGTATAAGACTTATGCGAGTATAAAGCTGTGGAAGAGAAGATTCCCAATATTGATCACCCATATGTTGTGTGCTACATTATGGGTGACCCCTTTTCACAGTTGGGACATGTGGTGCCACCCCACCCCCCCAACCTCTACCAGTGCCGCGATTATTGTCGCTGGCGCACTGGAATTATATATATATATATATATATATATATATAAATATATATATATATATATGTGTGTGCGTATATACATTTATCTTTGACTTATTCTTACATAACTTTACTTATATGTTAACCCTACTATCATCATCATCATCATCATGCTGTCGGTCGCGATGCGACAAAGACTGCTTTCATTACTTGACTGCCGCTCTCCATTTAGCTCTCTGCTGTGAGAGTTGCGTCCATGAGTCGGTCTTCATTTTATGAAAGCTGCCTGCAAAAGTGTTGAAGTGCTGCTGGCTTTTGCAAGTTACCAGCGGCACTCTCTCGGGGAGCAAATAGAGGTTCACACGGCAAGAACATGTCAAGACAGGCGCAAAACTATTTGTCCCTGCAGTGGCTGGTCGGGAGATGTTGGGAGTTCCATACATCAACCGCCCTTAATGCTGCCACAGGACATAAAACCCCAACAAACAAACATTCCCTTGATAATGAACCAATCAGTTCTTGCCATATCCGAGCAATGCCACCAATCACCAGACAAGGGAGTGACAAGAATGAATGTGTAATCTGTTTAGGCTGCCTCAGCCACAACTCGAACCCACCATTATTAACCTGGGAAAGCAGGAGCTCTACCTACTCGGCCATCCTGTCCCGTCTCTCGAATAAGACGACTTATTATTGGAGCCACCTGCTTTCCGAAATTTTCCGGGCGCGAATGTCGCGCGTAGGTGGTTCGGGCTTGGGCTGGTGGCAGCGCCACTGGTCACGTGGTTGTGGCGGAAGCACCCTTAGAGTAGGATGTACAATAACGCAATGGATAATAATAATAATAATAATAATAATACAACCAATATTTCCCTTCCTCGCCTTTATATTCGTATAATGCTTTTACATCACATAGATATTGCAGAAGCATCCACAATTCAGAAATAGAGTTCTTTTTTATATTTTCAGTAAGTTACAGTCATGGGAATATGCCTGATGCACAGGGGGTGGGTTGATTAAGCAAGGAAGCTATCCATGTTGCCGACTGGTTATGACACTCACTGCAGAATGACAGTGACGTGAGCTTGAGTCCCGCTCTGTTTGCAGTACAGAAACTAACCCTCGCCATGAATATGGCAATTGCTGCCGACATGGCGTAAAACCTCACTCTGAAACTAATTTGCTGGCTGGCCTGTTTCACAGCAGTCATCTCCAACCAGGTATATATCTACCCCTGGCGGCAACCTGTGGAACTAACACGTAAACACATACAAATTAATACAAATAATCTAAGACACAAAAATAACACGCGCCAAGTACACCCCCCTCCATCCCCCCCCCCCCTCATGTGAGGCACCAGGCACACTTTGAATCAAGAGTCCCAGCCAATGAATCATTTTGTTGGCTCAAACAGATTCTCGCAGCAGTTCGCGTGCAAGTTTTACATTCGCATGAAGGTGGGGGTTTTCTTTGTGGTTAGAGGTTAGAGGTGTAATTTTTCTTTGCAAAGCATGTGGCAAATGGTTTGATGGCTGTACTTGGTGCAGTGTCGGCGAGTCCACATGTGTAACCTGAGCTGTTGACACTTATACCCACTTGCCCTGTATCCCTCCACCCGAACCGGTCGCACCGACCACTGTGCCGGCGTCAGCGACACCCAGTCCCCGGCCCAGTCCGCGGCCCAGTCCCCGCCCCAGTTCTCGGCCCAATCCCCGCCCCAGTCCTCGGCACAGTCCCCGGTCCAGTCTTCGCCCCGGTCCCCACCCCAGTTCCCGGCCCAGTGCCCGGCTCGGTCCCCGCCCCGGTCCCCGCTCCGGTCCCCGCTCCGGTCCCCGCTCCGGTCCCCGCTCCGGTCCCCGCTCCGGTCCCCGCCCCGGTCCCCGCTCCGGTCCCCGCTCCGGTCCCCGCTCCGGTCCCCGCTCCGGTCCCCGCTCCGGTCCCCGCTCCGGTCCCCGCTCCGGTCCCCGCTCCGGTCCCCGCTCCGGTCCCCGCTCCGGTCCCCGCTCCGGTCCCCGCTCCGGTCCCCGCCGCAGTCCTCGGCCCAGCCCCGCCTCAACCACCAATACAACACTACGCGCCATGAGCTTCACAGGTGTGGCATATATTAATTGGCACCCCCAATACCCGATGTTTACTTTTTGTGCTGGGGGTGGGGGTTGTTAAACAAACAAACAAAGGCGTTTAACTCGCTGAAACGCCCAATGTATATCTTCTATCGCTGTGTGTGGTTTTACGTACTAGTTACATCTAAGGGCATAGCAAGACAGTCATTGACTTGTGTCAGTGCGCTCTCATGAACACTCGGTGAAACGCGAAATCTATATGTAGATTATATCGCCGTTTGGGGTTTTACATCCTGGTTACATATAAGGGCATGGCAAAGATAAACAGAGGCGTCTTTCTCCCAAAATACATTAAAGCTGCACAGTCCGATGAAATATCAAATTTTCAAAAGCAAACCAATTATCTGGATTTGATTTTACACATCTAACTTCGATACTGATGCACTTATTAAGCCTTTCTTTCTGCGCAGAAGGCAATACTGAGTCAATTTAATAGAACCTGTTACTGCAGAAGTCTATGGTATCAGAGTTTTTGCAAGCTTGCCAAAACTAATTGTCCATGTTTGCACTCAAAATATCTAAAAAGTTTAGCATTTAAAATAAAAGTAACTTTGAACTAATGTAAAGTAGATACTAGTGATCGATCTAATATATTTATCTCGGAAAAAATACAGAAATTCAAAACCATCAGATTATGCACCTTTAATATAATGTATCTTTCCCCCAAAATACATTAATAACATAGGCCTCCCTTACCTACATATAATAGAAATATTCCAGTTATGTCCACCCACCTGATTTCTTAACAAAAGCTCAATACAGTTGATCTGATCCACATGACCAATTCAATTTAACATATAAAATACTACAACAGAATAAGATAACATAATAATAATGATACTGATAATGGTAATGATACCTGCTGCCAACAAACCAAGTTATCCACTGTACAAATTATTTGCCCAGCAAATTTGGAAATGTATATTAGTCTGGTTTTATTGCTATAGACCGGGGGCCCTATGGTACTGGGACGGCTCACTCCCTATCTCTCCAATGTGATGTAAATTTTGCAGTACCACCTTGTGGTGGGTTTGTTCGACCCAGCTGCTGGTTGGTGTTTCACATGTAAACACATATGGTTATATCATGCATGAGACGGGTAAGTGTGAATACACATCGATATGAAATTGCTATGATCAGGCACACATCATCATAGGCATCGTCGTTGTCGTCGCCATCATCACACATCTTTCACATTCATATATACATTTGTGCATATAATATAGCATCTGTTTAGCCTGGGGAACAGCCAGCGCACCAAGTGGTGGGTTTGATCATTTTGATTACACAGTACAGGCTGAGTGAGCCATCTATAATAATAATAGTAATAATAGTAGTAATAATAGTAGCAGTAATAATAGGTGTACTATTAATAGTAATAATAATAATAACAGTAGTGATAATAATAATAGTAATAATGGTAGTAATAATAGTAGTAATACGAGTAGCATTACTAGTAGTAATACTACTAACAATAGTAATAATAGTAGTAATAATAGTAGTAACAATAATAGTAATAATAGTAATAATAGTAATAATAATGTAGTAGTATTAATAGTTGGTCTACTAATAGTAATAATAGTAATAATAATAGTAATAATAGTAATAATAATAGTAATACTAGTACTAATAATAGTAGTAACAATAATAGTAATAATAGTAATAATAGTACTAATACTGTAGTAGTATTAATAGTTGGTCTACTAATAGTAATAATAGTAATAATAATAGTAATAATAGTAATAATAATAGTAATACTAGTAGTAATAATAGTAGTAATAATAGTAGGAATAATAGTAGGAGTAATAATGGTAGTAATACTAGTAATGACACTAGTAATAATAGTAGTAATAATACTAGTAATAATAGTAGTAATACTAGTAGTAATAATAGTAGTAATACTACTAGTAATAATAGTAGTACTACTAGTACTAGTAGTAGTAATAATAGTAGTAATATAATAGTAGTAATAATAGTCGTAATAATAGTAATAACAATAGTAATAATAGTACTAGTAATAGTAATGATGATAAAGATATGTGTCAGGTAAATACGGTTTGTTTCAAGTTCTAGTTTGTTTCAAGTTCCAATTGTCGCCACCGGACGCGGCATTACGTTGGTGCCGTTATTAATATTAGTTAGTATTCCCCTCCACCGCCTCCTAATTAGCTTCCCTTCCGAAACTCTCATTTTCTGACAAGTTGTACGGAAATAAACGCGGAGTGATTTATTCTTTTGGAGTCGGTTGCTCTCAGTGCGTCTTCACAACTTTCACAAACACAAATCCTTGCACTTCTGGACATTATTTATCGATGTTTTTGTTGTTTGTGGGTATTTAACAAAATAAATCTCTCTCCCTCTCCGTCACACTACGACGACAAGGTAGGGACGACAGCCCGGCGGCTGGGATTTTGTGAAATCCCGACGACCTATGCAAATTTGGGCTAAGTTGGACGACAATCGGACGACATCCGGACGACATCGGGACAACAGACGGGACGACAGCGGCCCGACAGTGTCTGTTTGTCTGTGTCTGAGTGTGTGTGACTCTGTGTCTCTGTGTGTGTCTCTATGTGTGTGTCTGTGTCTCTGTGTGTCTGTGTCTATGTGTGTGTTTGTGTCTATGTGTGTATATGTGTGTATGTGTGTGTGTCTATGTGTGTCTGTGTGTGTGTGTCTGTGTCTGTGTGTGTGTGACTCTGTGTCTCTGTGTGTGTCTCTATGTGTGTGTCTGTGTCTCTGTGTGTCTGTGTCTATGTGTGTGTCTGTGTATATGCGTGTATATGTGTGTGTCTGTGTGTGTGTCTGTGTCTGTGTGTGTGTGTCTGTGTCTGTGTGTGTATGTGTGTGTATGTGTCTGTGTGTGTGACTATGTGTCTATGTGTGTGTCTCTATGTGTGTGTATGTGTATCTGTGTGTATGTGTCTATGTGTGTGTCTATGTGTGTATATGTGTGTATGTGTGTGTCTATGTGTGTGTGTGTCTGTGTCTGTGTGTCTGTGTATGTGTATGTATGTGTGTGTGTCTGTGTATGTGTGTGACTGAGAGTGAGAGTGAGGCACACACAGACACAGACACACACAGACACACACAGATGCACACACAGAGACACAGACACACACATACACACACATATACACACATAGACACACATAGACACATACACACACAGAGACACAGAGACACAGAGACACACACACACAGACACACACAGACACACACAGACACATATACACAGACACACATAGACACACATAGACACATACACACACAGAGACACAGACACACAGAGACACAGACACACACAGACACACACACATACACACACAGACACACACACAGACACACACATATACACACATAGAGACACAGACACACACACATATACACACATAGACACAAACACACACATAGACACAGACACACAGAGACACAGACACACACATACACACACAGACACACACACAGACACAGAGGCACACAGACACAGACACACACACACATATACACACATAGACACACATAGACACAGACACACACATAGACACAGACACAGAGACACACAGAGACACATACATGGAGAGAGAAGCAACTACAGCTTAACGACAAGACGACAGTGCCGCGACAGTGCCACCACAGTGCCGCGACAGTGCGACAGTGCCGCGACAGTGCCGCGACAGTGCCGCGACAGTGCCGCGACAGTGCCGCGACAGTGCCGCAACATCGGCTGTCGTCGATTGTCGTCGAAGTTTTTCAACATGTCCAAAACGCCCACGACAACCCAGCGACTGTGGAGAAACTGGAGGTGCCGTGGAGGTGCCGCGGAGGTGTCGTGGCGACACCTGCGTGACACCTGCGCGACACCTGTGCGACACCTGCGCGACACCGGAAGTCGCTGTCACAGAGCTGTCGTCGCCGCTTGTCATCGTAGTGTGACTGCTACATTACAATAACCACCGCGTCTCCTTCCCTCCCACGTTCATCCACCACCACCAACTCTTCCCTCTCCCTCGTGCTTACTCCAACTTCCAAGCCCCCCCCCATTCCCTCCGTTCTTGTTCCTTCTCTTGGACATAACACCCCGCCCTCTCCCCCTTCACCCGCCCTTCTCTTGTCCCGTCCCGTCAACCCTGACCCTTCCTCTAGCCCTTCTCACTCGTGCTATCCCCTCCTCCCCCTGACCCCTCTCCACCACGTACGACAGGTCTGCCACGTCCGTCCGCCCCCTTCCAGTTGTTCTCCCTCGCCCCCCCCCCCACGTCCCCTCTCTCCCCCCGGGCCCACCGTGCCTCCCCCCCCCTCATTGAAACTCCGCTCTTCTCCCCCCTCCCCTCCTCTCTCCGCACGGCCTCTCCCCACACCCCCATCTCCACGCCCCCCCCTCTCTTTCAACTGCGCCCTCTCCCGCTCTCTCACGCGCACGCCGACATCCGTGTCACGTGACCGGCTTGTGTACAGGTGAGGTATCAGGCCACGTGAACTGTCGTAAATTGAGAGGGCGCAGGTGGGGCTGTGGCTACCTGACCTCCATACCCGACGCTGCCCCAGGCGCCGGCCGGTCTGCCCGCCCTTCCCGGCACCCGTGGGGGGTGTCTCCCCCGTAGCACCTCCAGCCCGGCACCGGCCTGGCGCCATCCCGGCACCAGCCCGGCACCAGCACCAACACCAGCTCCAGCCTGGCGTGATCCCCAGCCGGGCATCAGCCCGGCACTAGCCCTGCACCAACACCAGCCCGGCACCAACACCAGCCCGACACCAACATCAGCCCGGCACCAGCCCGGCACCAACACCAGCCCGGCACCAACACCAGCCCGACACCAGCCCAACACCAACACCAGCCCTGCACCAATGCCAGCCCGGCACCAACACCAGCCCGGCACAAACACCAGCCCGGCACCAACACCAGCCTGACACCAGCCCGACACCAACACCAGCCCGGCACCAACACCAACCCGACACCAGCCGACACCAACACCAGCCCGGCACCAATGCCAGCCCGCACAACACCACCCAGCACCAACACCAGCCCGACACCAACACCAGCCGACACCAGCCCGACAACAGCCCGACACCACAACACCACGCCGGCACCAACACCACCCGACACCACCACACCACAACACCAGCCCGGCACCAATGCCAGCCCGGCACCAACACCAGCCCAGCACCAACACCAGCCTGACACCAACACCAGCCCGACACCAGCCCGACACCAGCCCGACACCAGCCCGACACCAACACCAGCCCGGCACCAACACCAGCCCGGCACCAATGCCAGCCCGGCACCAACACCAGCCCGGCACCAACACCAGCCCGGCACCAACACCAGCCCGGCACCAACACCAGCCCGGCACCAACACCAGCCCGGCACCAACACCAGCCCGGCACCAACACCAGCCCGACACCAACACCAGCCCGGCACCAACACCAGCCCGGCACAAATACCAGCCCGACACCAACACCAGCCCGGCACCAACACCAGCCCGGCACCAACACCAGCCCGACACCAACACCAGCCCGACACCAGCCCGACACCAGCCCGACACCAACACCAGCCTGACACCAACACCAGCCCAGCACCAACACCAGCCCGACACCAACACCAGCCCTGCACCAACACCAGCCCGGCACAAATACCAGCCCGGCACAAACACCAGCCCGACACAAACACCAGCCTGGCACCAACACCAGCCCGGCACCAACACCAGCCCGACACCAACACCAGCCCGGCACAAACACCAGCCCGGCACCAATACCAGCCCAACACCAACACCAGCCCGGCACCAACACCAGCCCGGCACCAACACCAGCCCGACACCAACACCAGCCCGACACCAACACCAGCCTGGCACCCACACCAGCCGGGCACAAACACCAGGCCGGCAACAACACCAGCCCGGCACAAGCCCGGCACTAACACCAGCCTGGCACCAGCACCAGCACCAGCACCAGCACCAGCACCATGCTAGCACCAACCCGACACCAGTACCAGCCCTAGCACCAACACCTGCCCGGCACTAGCCCGGTACCAGCCCGGCACAAGCCCGGCACTAACACCAGCCTGGCACCAGCACCAGCACCAGCACCAGCCTGGCACCAGTACCATCACCATGCTAGCACCAACCCGACACCAGTACCAGCCCTAGCACCAACACCTGCCCGGTACCAGCCCGGTACCAGCCCGGCACAAGCCCGGTAACAGCCCCATCAGCAGCACCAGCCTAAGCACCAGCCTCAGCACTAGCCCCAGCACCTACCCCAGTACAAGCACCAGCCCCATCATCAGCTTCAGTACCAGCAATAGCCGCAACACCAGCACCAATGCCAACATTACCACCACCACCAAAAGCCCCGTATCAACCACATCTCTACCACCAACATCACAACCAGCCTGGCACCACCCCCACCGCCAGCCCTACCACCAGCATCACTAGCAACACCAGCTCCTGCACCAACACTAACACCAGCCCCACCAGACACATCGAAACGTACAGGACGGATGGCCGATGGAATTGAACGTCCGTCTCCAGCTTTGGTTTAATATCTTTGGATTCGAACCAATTGTTTCGCACACTGATAAAACCAATGAATTAAAAATGCATATATGTCGCTTCCTAGAATAGAGCAATAATTGGTTGGCTCAGTGTCAGGATGGTGTGACTGAGTAGAACATCAGGTCATGCTGCTCGTGACCTGGTCTCCCAGTGGGGCAGCACTATAAAGTAACCATGATTGCGCACTGTCACAAGTTGGTACCCATCATGATATGACCTTAGATGTTGCCAGGACGTAAAACTACAACAACCAACAAACTATCAAATCACCATGAGTGAGCACTGTCACAAGTTGGTACCCATCCTGATATGACCTTAGATGTTGCCAGGACGTAAAACTCCCGCAACCATCCAACAACAAGTACTTCCAGTTAGTTATTCCACCCTTCACTAACTTAACTTCAGCTATCACATATCGCTTTCCGAAAAACTTGTAAATCCCGTCCCCATAGACGACTGTGAATATATTCCCTACCGTCAATCATCGACTCACGTCAGTGAATATACATATATTTCCATCCAGAAAAGTCACCTAGACCAGAACACCCATTCTTCACCACCTACTCACAACGGTACATTAACACCAACACTACACCAGTCACTGACAACGGTATATCGATGTAAATGAAACCCAAATAACCAACAAATACTCTAATTAATGATAACAAACTATATATATCCAACTTTAAAAGCAGCGTGGTTTAAAACAGAGCGCATTGCGTATAGTGGCGCAGATTTCGCAGCCGTCAGTATGCCGAGGTGCAAACACGGTGCAACAGACGCCGCCTGCGATATTTCACAACGTTGGCGGAAAAAGACGAATGGGGTGCGCGCGCAGGTCTGGGGCGAGACAAGAGGACCGTTGGGGATCCCCTGCCCCTATTCCATCATGGCTGCCACTGGGCGCCACCAGGGATCTGTCAGCGCTGATCCCCCGCGTGTATGTTACCGTGTGTACGCAGTCAGCCCTATAGGTCAGCAGCTAACAGAGGGGGGAGGGGGGGAGGTAGGCGGGCAGGTCAGTGCCCTTGGGTTGGTCGTTGGTCGTTATTATTGCCGAAGGTCAAGCTAGGAAGCGAAAAGTATCAAATTTTAAGTCATTGGTTTGACTTGACCAGGGTTAGAACACATGGGTTCGAATCCCACGATCTACCAAAACGGGAGAAGGACGGTCCACTCATTCGGCCAACCTGTCTGGTACTTGTTGGATACTACATCCCTTTAAAAATACAGCAAACCCACACAAACACCAAAATAACAACCTAAATATGAACGGATATAGGATTGTACGTAACGACAGACAACATAACAATGCAAATAACCAAACAAAGAAGGGTGGAGGCGTTGCCATTTACTGCAAAACCACCAAAACGTGGATCCCGAACTACTAAACGGATATAGGCTTGTACGCAACGACAGACAACATAACAATGCAAATAACCAAACAAAGAAGGGTGGAGGCGTTGCCATTTACTGCAAAACCACCAAAACGTGGATCCCGAACTACTAAACGGATATAGGCTTGTACGCAACGACAGACAACATAACAATGCAAATAACCAAACAAAGAAGGGTGGAGGCGTTGCCATTTACTGCAAAACCACCAAAACGTGGATCCCGAACTACTAAACGAATATAGGCTTGTACGCAACGACAGACAACATAACAATGCAAATAACCAAACAAAGAAGGGTGGAGGCGTTGCCATTTGCTGCAAAACCACCAAAACGTGGATCCCGAACTACTAAACGGATATAGGCTTGTACGCAACGACAGACAACATAACAATGCAAATAACCAAACAAAGAAGGGTGGAGGCGTTGCCATTTACTGCAAAACCACCAAAACGTGGATCCCGAAATACAAAACGGATTAGGCTTGTAGCAACGACAGACAACATAACAATGAAATACCAAACAAGAAGGGTGGAGGCGTTGCCATTTGCTGCAAAAACCAAAACGTGGATCCCGAACTCTAACGGATTAGGCTTGTACGCACGACAGACAACATAACAATGCAAATAACCAAACAAAGAAGGGTGGAGGCGTTGCATTTACTGCAAAACACAAAACGTGGATCCGAACTATAAGATATAGGCTTGTACGCAACGACAGACAACATAACAATGCAAATAACCAAACAAAGAAGGGTGGAGGCGTTGCCATTTCTGCAAAACCACCAAAACGTGGATCCCGAACTACTAAACGGATATAGGCTTGTACGCAACGACAGACAACATAACAATGCAAATAACCAAACAAAGAAGGGTGGAGGCGTTGCCATTTACTGCAAAACCACCAAAACGTGGATCCCGAAATACAAAACGGATATAGGCTTGTACGCAACGACAGACAACATAACAATGCAAATAACCAAACAAAGAAGGGTGGAGGCGTTGCCATTTGCTGCAAAACCACCAAAACATGGATCCCGAACTACTAAACGGATATAGGCTTGTACGCAACGACAGACAACATAATGCAAATAACAAACAAAGAAGGGTGGAGGCATTGCCATTTCTGCAAAACACCAAAACGTGGATCCCGAATACTAAACGGATATAGGCTTGTATGCAACGACAGACAAATAAATGCAAATAACCAAACAAAGAAGGGTGGAGGCGTTGCCATTTGCTGCAAAACCACCAAAACGTGGATCCCGAAATACTAAACGGATATAGGCTTGTACGCAACGACAGACAACATAATGCAAATAACCAAACAAAGAAGGGTGGAGGCATTGCCATTTACTGCAAAAACACCAAAAACGTGGATCCCGAAATACTAAACGGATATAGGCTTGTACGCAACGACAGACAACATAATGCAAATAACCAAACAAAGAAGGGTGGAGGCGTTGCCATTTACTGCAAAACCACCAAAAACGTGGATCCCGAAATACTAAAAACAACTAACCTCTCAAATGAGCACATAGAACTACTATGGTGCCTAATAAAAAACGAAAAACAAGCTAATATAGCCATAGAAGCCTCTATAGACCACCATCAGGGGAAATAAATGCATTCCTTGAAGCCCTAGAAAATAGCATAAACACTATAACAAAAATCCACAGGTGCAGAAATCTTTGTGCTAGGGGACTTCAATGTGAATTACAACAGCAATGATAAAAATAAACTAATGTTACAAACCACAATCAAAATCCTAGGCCTGCAACAGCTCATCACTGAAAGCACAAGGCTAAGCAACAACAGTTCAACAATCAATCTAATACTAACCAACTCAAAGTATGCCACCAAATGGGGCACTAGAAGATGGGTTAAAAGTGATCACGAGCTAATATATTTAACAAGTAACTAAAAAGCACAAATCACCACGAATATAAGATGGGTAGAGCCCTAAAAAACTACTCAAAAGATTCATTAAAAAAACCACCTACACCAAAACATAAACAACATCACAGAAAACAGAGATGATGTTGATATCTATTGGAGCAAAATCACCACAGAAATAAGAAACTCAATTGATGAGATTTGTCCCATAATGAAAATAAAAATACAAAAAAAACAGGACCCATGGGTAGACAATGACCTGCTAACGCTCATCACAATCAGACGTAAACTGGGTGATAAAGCAAAGCACACAGAAACCACAGAGGACAAACTGGCAAACCATATTGCCAGAAACAACTCTCACAAAGCAGTGATAAAGGCACAAAAAGAAATATATAATAAAGCAAGACAAAGACTGGAAAAATGTAAACCTGTTATTCCCCCAAAAAAGGACAAACAAAGATGCAGCAAATAAACTAAATATACACTTCGGCACTGTAGGGCAAACACTGTTAGAAAAATTGACCAAAAAATGGGAAAATAGATGAGGAACTATACAGGACGAAATCGCCACCCGCAAAACTGACATAGCAGAGCTAAAAAAGCTAATAAATGATATAAGCACAAATAAACGAAGTGGAATAGATGAATTCCCAGCCAGAATACCGAAAGAGGCACTCCAAGCCATCCCGGCCATTATCTATTCAACATCTCCTTTGAACAAGGGCGCTTTATCCCAGCCTGGAAAATGGTAACCACCACCCCCATGCACAAAAATGGAGACAAGCAAAACATGGGAAACTACAGGCCAATATCAATTCTACAAACCCCAGGCAAATTGATTGAAAAAGTGTTGCATAGGCATATAAATAAACACCTGGAAAAAAATAATATACTAAATGAATGACAAGGGGGCTTCAAGAAACTGCACTCCACATCAAAAACAATAGCAAACCTAACGAATGACATACTGGCATCAATGAACCAAAAACAATTAGTTGGAGCAGCCTTCATTGACTTTAGTAAAGCTTTTGACACGGCAGACCATAATATACTACTGGAAAAATTCTAAACTATGGGCATAAAATCCAATACTATGAACTGGATAAAATGCTACCTAAACAACAGACAACAAAAAACAAAAATAAACAATACACTGTCAGACAACAAGCCTGTCACATGTGGTGTACCCCAAGGGTCAGTGCTAGGGCCACTGCTCTTAATAATCTACATAAACGACCTTGAAAAATGGCTGAAAACTGAATGCCTCCAACTATATGCAGATGACACAGTCATATATGCAAAGGGCATCACAGAAGAGGAGGTAATAAGTAAGCTAAATAAACTTTTACTAAAACTGGATGAATGGTGTGAGTCCAATAAAATAACCATCAATGCAAGCAAATCAAAAGCAGTACTCTTCTCGCATAAACAAACCCAGAAAGAAACCTACACTGTAAGCTAGGAAACCAAATATTAGAAAATGTAGAGCATTATAAATACCTAGGCCTTGAGTTGGATGGCCAACCTATGTATAAAGAAAATCATCCAAGAAATAAACCACCAACTATGGCTATTTGCAAAGCTAAGAGAATACATGACACAAGAAATGTCAATAAAAATCTTTAAAGGCATGGTGCTCCCATATTTTGACTATGGGGATGTAATCTACTTGGGCGCGAAAATATAACTACCAAAAAAACTGTAAATACTGCAAAACAGAGCCCTAAAAATCTGCCTAAAAGTAGACAAACTGCATCCCACCTATGACATACAGAAAAGAACTAAAGTAAAATTACTTTAAATAGGAGACTAATTCACCTAAAAACATTAGAATAGGACTCTAGTCAAGACATTAAACTCCTAACGAATCCCCAAAGTAACACTAGAGCAAATAACACGCCACTACTAAGGCAGACCAGAAGCTAAATCAAAGTTCATGAAAGAAGCACACTCGAAATGGCTGCCAAGGCATGGAACACCCAAACGGTAAAGGAACAAACAATTCCTGACCTAAAAACATACCAAAAATATCTCTGCAACATAAACCTCCACTAAGCCGCACTGCAAGGGGCCATGTCATCTGTCACGGCCCACCAGTGGGACGGTCAATGGAAGGTAACAATGCCAAAATTAACCAGATAATACACCTAACAACCATGTGCAAGCCTATGATATGTAAATATGAGTAGGCTAGTCTAGTAATAAGAGTAGAAAAAAATAAAATATGTATATACCAAGAAAATTTTAAAAAACTAACATAGCCAACTAACCTGCTAACCTGCTACTGTAATGCAGGCAATCAAACACCTTATCAGCTGCTCCTGTGTGATAAGATAACTCCACCACTACAGCTGGCCAGCATTGAAAACAAGGCCCAGTACTCGAGCTTATATGCTATGGACAGTATAAACACAGCCTCAATAAAAAAATAAAATAAAATATAAAAAAAGTATTTCCTCTTAAGGCTACTGTATCTGTTGTATGTTATTACTTACTTTATAGTTAAAATTGTGTTTCCTTTTGTTGATGGTAGTAGCCGGGTTCAATAAATGTTGTGTGGTTGGTGTTATCTATACTATTTATGACATCATCTGTTTAGAGAACATAAACCATCATCAACCAATTACTCATAAATAATTCACCAGGCTTGGGGAGGAGTTGATGGTCGTTGCTTTGATTGGTAGAGCTACCTGTCTGTGAATTACAGAAAGTACCATTCAAAAGTGCAACATCTCTAATATGTTTGCCGGATTTACAAAATTGATATACTTGTCGCTTCCTAGCCAGGCACTCAACATCATATTTGGATAGGGCAAGGACTGGTTGGCTCGATATCAGGATAATGTGACTGAGTGGAACATCAAGTCATGGTGCTGGTGGCCTGGTTTCCAAATTCCAAGTGAGGCAGCACTAATAACTTGCCATGAGTGTGCACTGTCACAAGTTGGTACCCATTCTGATATGACCTTAGATGTTGCCAAGACGTAAAACTCCACCAACCAACCAACAACTAGTGTTGCGTGGCGTGGCTTCTTTTTCTTAAAGACAGTTTGCGTTTCTACATGAATAGAACTTCTTTACTTATTCCTTCATAACAACAGCCACTTATTTGAATTCGCTTTCAGTGAACACACTGGAAGAGGCTGCATAGTTCACCAGCTAGAAGAAAGAGACATCATTTGCCACAAAAGGGCCCGTATGCAGGAGTCAGTGTTAGCGGAGTTTGGTGTTACAGCCTATTACCGATTAGCTATCGCCGACGTCGGGAACTGTGTCAAGTCGTATGCAGGAGCACGTAACACTTTCATTAGAGCTAAACGTGAAGTTATTTATAGATTTGGGAAATCCCTCTGCGTCTGTACCCATATATTAGGCTTAAATCTATTAAATGCTATCATATTTAACAGAATTAAATACGCAATAAGTGAAATTTGAGGAAATTAACCCTAAATTCGAAGCAATATTAACGCTGCCTCCATAACGGCGGCGATATTAATATTTATATTTTCGAATCGACGAGCGTAAAGTAAACAAATCGCTAATACATTGCCGCCAATGCATAGACGTCGGCCAGTATGGATGTCGACGTCGACGCGGCGGTCGCGACGGCGGCGATTTGTTTACTTTACCTTCATCGATTCAAAAATATAACTATTAATATCGCCGCCAATGCGGTGGTAGCCTTAATAAAGCTTCGAATTTAGGGTTAAATTGATCAAATTTCACTTATTGCGTATGTAATTCTGTTAAATATGACAGCATTGAATAGATTTGGGCCTAATAAACTCGCTAAACCAAATATTTTTTAGGGGTAAGGTAACACCGGTTAAGCCTTTGGTGTTAGACCTAACACTGACTTGTGCATACCATGTTTCGCCGCTAAACCGGAATTCCCGCCAAACACCGTTTTTCCTGGCTAACACTGACTCATGCATACGGCCCCTGTATTCCAGATGACAGGAAGATGGAGTGATACAAACCTGGCTTGTTGTGGTACATCCCCGAGTAAAAGATCTACTTGAAGTTATGGAATGAATGCAGCCATCATCAGGTGACGACAACCAAACGGGGTGGCCGAATGAGTAGAGCGTCCGTCTCCTGTTTGGGGAGATCGGGATATCCCAACCCATGAGTTTGTGGGTTCGAATCCTGGTCAAGTCAAACCAATGATTTAAAAATTGATACTTGTCGCTTCCTAACTTGGCGCTGGGCATTATTAGGATAGGGCAAGGACTGGTTGGCTCAGTGTCAGGATAATGTGATTGAGTGGGATATCAGGTCATGGTGCTGGTGGCCTTGTGTCCCAGTGGGGCAGCACTACAAAGTCGCCATGAGTGCGCACTCTCACAATTCAGTACCCATCCTGATATGACATTAGATGTTGCTAGGACGTAAAACCACAACAAACAAAACAAACAAAAATCAGGTGACGACAGGTGAGAACTGGTGTTGGCAGTCAAGGAGTGTGTAAATAGTGCACAATACCACGCAGGTGCATTGCTTCTTTGCTACCTGTGTGATATGATATAACCCTACCGGAGCAGCTGTATAGCTTATTTGGGTGCATTATTGCGTGTTTCCATAAATAAATAAATATATATATATATATATATGAGTCAGCCTCACGAAAATGGGCCAATTGGTGGTCAATTTAAGATGTCAGCATCGCAAGTCTTAAAGTGTAGTGCATTTCTTTGTTTCATATTAAATTATCCTAGAAACAAATAAGGTTGTTGTATTTTCTCTACCTTTACATTCAGGATAAATTAAATGCCTTTCCAACACCTCTGTCAATGCTAAACTATAATTATACCGATCGACGCCGGCATCCAATGCTCGACGCCGACAACTTTAACAGATGTGGGCATTGCAATTCTTAAAGTGTTGTGCATTTATTTGTTTTATATTAAATTATCCTAGAAACAAATAAGACATCCGATGCTCGACGCCGACAACTGTCCCCAATTGGCCTATTTTCGTGAGTCTGACTCATATATATATATGTGCTCTATAATATATTATGGGAATATAAACAAGGACACAAACTCTCTTCAGTTTGCTCTATTATTATATACCATTTATCTAGGCTCCACTGCATGCTGCCTGTAGTTCCAGATTCGGCCACACCGGAGCCACTAGTCATAGGCTTTGACACGTGTATACCAGCTGTATCTGGTCGTTATCGCCTCCAGACACACTTGGGCGGTCTGTATATACATATAGGAGATAAATAACAGAATTTAAAATATGTGCACATTTAGTAAATATAATATATAACAAATTAGAAAACATGCTGATATTGGCGCTGTCAGATTAAGATAGATAAAAAGTGGAGTAATACTGTAAGTGTAACCCCATCCATAATACATCAGTGCGACGTAGTATACAGTAGTCCTTAATTTATATTTGCATAATGCATGATGTATCACATACACAGCCGTCCCTTCTCCAACATGTTGATTTTGAAGGCGCCTGCCTTACAGCATTGAATAGAGGCGGCATTCCTGCTATCCGACTATTGAAAGGGCATTACCTCGGGATCTATTGCTATCGCCAAATCCTCCAATGAGCTATTAACCGAGACCAGTACCAGCCTCCCGTTTTGTCCCTCTCAAGCTCCCCACTCCTTCCATAGATAGGCTCCGAGGACGGTACCCTCAAATCCTGCAAGTCATGCAATCCCTGCAGGTCATGCAATCCTACATATCATGCAATCTCTGCAAGCCACATAGGCCTGCAAGCCCTGCAAGCTGCCAAGTCATGTAAGTCATCCAATCCTGCAAGTCGTGCAATCCTTGCAAGACATGCAAGACCTGCAAGTAATATACTCCCTGTAAGTCATGCAAGTCATGCAATCCTTGCACGTCATGCAAGCCTTGCACGTCATGCAAGCCTTGCACGTCATAGAAGCTATCCAAGTCATACAAGCCCTGCAAGTCGTGCAAGCCCTGCAAGTCATGCAATCGATGCAAGCCCTGCAAGTCATGCAAACCCTGCAAGTCATGCAATCCATGCAAGTCATGTAAGTCCTGCAAGCCCTGCAATCCCTACAAGGCATGCAAGTCATGCAAGTTTTAGAAATCGGGGAAGTCGTGGAAACAGTGGTTGTGAAAGTCATGGAAGTCGTAGAAGTTGTGACTAGCAATGTCGACAACAGATTTGTTTGCTAAATGAATTTGAGTCATATGCTATTTCCCAGTGCTATAGGATTGGTCTTCTGGCCATGAGTGGCACAGTTATTTATGCAAGGTTTTACATCATTTGTTAAGTATAAGTAAAATAATAATAATAATAATAATAAAACATTTATATAGCGCCCGATCCAGCAAGCCATTCTCAGCCGCTTTACATAACAAACAAATATACAGGAAAATAAATTTCACCTAGTTAAAAGCAGATTTAAACAAATATGTCTTAAGACCTTCTTTAAAAGCACCAACAGATACACATTATACTATAAATAAAAGGATAATTCTTTAGCAAATTTGTGAAGATCTTTTCTTTAGTGTCTCTTTAATGGGTTTTTTAAGGTGTTGTCAGAGTTCAATATAACAAGGCATACTTTTTATATATGTATTGATGTATATAACAAATAAAAGGATATTGGTGTCAGCTTTAGAATTTTGGAGTCAATAAATTGAAATTGCAATGCTATTGGCCTGGCTATTTTTTATGTAGTAGGCACACAGAGAAAATGAACATTGGAGGGAATGAAAGAGGAGGGGAACTGAAATATTGTATGTCGCATTGCAAACTGTTCCTGGGTAGGTAGTCAGTTATGGCCCTGCCACACTCTGACGAAATTGCATAAGCTTATGCTGGCGTATGTGATTTTGCACCAACACAGTGGTGTACGTTGAGACAAGTTATGGGTACGTTTGGCATAAGTAGTATTTGTTAACAACACAGTGGTGTATTCTGAGACAAGTTATGGTTACGTTTGTCATAAGTAGTATTCGTTAACAGTTTTGAGCATGTTCAAAATTCCCGCTGTATGACAGCATGTGTTTGCCCAAAATCACATACGTCGGCATAGGCTTATGCAATTCGTCAGAGTGTGACAGGGCCATTACTAAAGGTGGATAAGCTCATTGGCGGATTAGTGTCCTATCTTACAGTGGTAGGAGATCAATGCGGTTGTTATCTGGACTTTAACTCCACTGTTGAGTGTCTTTTCTTTTTCTTTCAAAAAAATCTTTTAATACGTAGAAAAGGTTCTGTGTGGAATAATAACAGTGGGTGTTGTCGCAATTACATTGTATTTAACATTAGAACTCATGTGTGGTTGGGTATTTGGTTGCAGGTATTAGTTTATTACCACAGCATATATTATAGGTTGGTGAGTCTGGATAGATAACTTATGTCTAGTACACACCTACCATATACGATTCGCGCACTAAAACGCGCGACTCGACCCGACCAGCTTAAAACTGAAAACGGGCCGATTCATTTTTCGAATCGCGAATCGCAATTGGACGGTTTTAGGCCTAAAACTGAGGTTTTATGCGCGAATCGCAATCGCTAGGTGTGCGCGGGGAGCGCACACCTAGCGATTTTTGTGTGCGAAACGGGCAGTTTTAGATCGTATACGGTAGGTGGGTGCGCACAAACGGTAGGTGTGTACCAGGCATTAGTATTCCTTGGCACCGATTTGATGGTGGGATTTAAGGAATGAAGGGGATCCTAACCTTAGCGGAGAGAGATCTATGGAGGGTGAGGCAGGCAAGGAGAACAGGAGGATGGGACCACAGTGCAGATGGTTCTTGGACATCTGTTCAGTTGTTTCCGTAGTTTATTCCTTTGGGGCCTGACCAGTGAGTTGTGTTCTGACGGCAGACTTAAATCATACTTAAGTTGATTGATTGATTGATTGATTGGTGGTTGCTTTATGCCGTGTCGGCAGCATAGGCCATATTCACGGCTAGAAATGTTTGTTCTTTGTTCAAACCATCGCTTTTACATGTAAAAGCAGACAATCAATTATGTGCCAGTAGACACTCATTAAATTAGAAAGCTCACAATCATATATTTGTGGTTAAGGGAAACAAATTCCCATAGAAAAAGAAAAGTTTTATTAATAATTGATAGAATCTATTTAGTAAACTATATGAGGTGGTACAGTCCAGCTGCCCTGATACTTGAGTAGTTAGGTTTCTAATCCCATGAGGCAGGCTGTTCCACATTCTCCTGCCCTCACAGATAAGACTTTTGGTTAACATATTGGTAGTTGGGTTACTATATTGGTACATGGGAGATGGGGGAGTATGGTGGTGCGTCTTTGTAGCCCTGTTTGTTTGATATATGTACGACAGATCCCTTGCTCTTTTGTACATCAGTGTTAGTAAGAGGATATTTCTTCTTGTCTGAAAAAGTAGATCAATATTTGCTTTGTATGCATTTGTTGTATGGCTGCTATTTTACCTTTGAATATTGTTCTGAGGGATCTTTTTTTAACCCTTTGTAACTTAGGTTCTTGTTGAGTGCGTAGGCTATGCATTGTCATTATAGTCAATAATTTGACAAATTGGGTTGTCATAAAGAAACAATACTGTATTCTCACTAATATAGTCTCTTATTTTCATGAGAGTCATTAGTTTAATACTAATACTAATCGAACCTGTTACTGCAAAAGTATATGGTGTCCGAGTTTTGGTGTGCTTGCCCAAATTAATTGTGCACGTCTTTACTTCAAACATCTCAAAAGATAGCCTTTCAAAATATATGTTACTTCAAACTAAAGTAACGTAGATTATAACGATCAACCTAATATATTGATCTCAGAAAATGACCGTAACTCAAAACCATCGGACTGTGCAACTTAAAAATCGTAGCCCTATTTATGTTGGTTTCTCCGGAGCATTATCCACGCCCCTCCCTCGCCCCTCCCCCGCCCCTCCCCCAAGCCCCCCTCCGCGCCCCCGCCTGCATCCGCCGGCGCACAGATATCCCCAAGCTTAGTAATACTGTCTCATCGTGCTTAACTTCCTTAACACTGCCCACTATGCGGTTCACATGCAAAGCGGTCACTTCTCCAATGTTCAGCCAATATTTGTCTTTGTTTTTTCTCAGCCGGTATTACTATGATGGGACAGGGCTTCCATTTGATAACGATGTGACATGCAGTCTAGAAATGTGGGTGCGTGTAAATATTTATTGTTGGTCTAGTTTTTTTTAAATAATATCGTTATCATTATTATTATTATTATTATTACATTATGTTGCATTGACCGATGATTTTGAGTTTCTGGCACTTTTTAAACCTAAATATATTAGGTTGATCACTATCATCATCTATATTACCTTAGTTTAAAGTAAGTTTCGTATTAAATGGCTACGATAGGAGATATTTGAGATGCCAACAATTTCGACGTGCTTGTAAAAAACTCTGACCCCATAGGCTTCATCATTAAAGAGTTCTAGTACATTGACTTAATATTCCCTTCTGTGGCACAAAACATGCTTAATAAGTGTACCATTATTTGACACTTTCATCGGACTATGCAGCTTTAATTATACAAAAACCGACCGTGTGTTGCCAATAGGTATTTAAATAATTGTGGATACGTCATCAATGCATAACGCTAAAGGCCCTGTCACATTACAACGTTTCTTCAGGCGTGCCGCCAACGCGCCAAATCGAATCAACGCGTCGAGAAACGTCAAACTTTTCGGCGTTTCGGGGGGTAGTTGGACACGCCGCAGCATGCTGGTAGCGTGGTCATAGCGTGGTAGTAGCGCGCCGTCAACGGGTATCGACGTGGCAGGCGGAAAAAGCGTAAACATTTGGTAATTAACCTAATTCACGGTCGGCTGCGTCGGCGCGTGGGGATGGCCCACCAACGGGCTGTCCGCGCGCTAGTGGCATGTTGGTGGCGCGCTGTGAGCGGGCTGTGGGCGGCTTGCCGGCGCGTGGGTATTGCATCAGCAAGCCGCCAAGAACCGCAAGCAACACGTACACAACCGCCATCAACACGTCCACACGCGCCAGCAACACATCCAACGTGTCACGCAACGCTGGCGCTACGCCAATAGCTCGTTCAGTACACGTCCGTGACAACGCGCCGCTAACGCGCCATCCAACACGTTGGCGCGCGTCGCCGCGCGTCGAAAGTTTTGTGCAAGCACAAAACCTCGACGCGGCCCGACGCGCGCCAACGTGTTGGTCAAAACATTGGTCGCACTCAACGTGTACCGACATGTACCGACGCGCCACTAACCCGTTGATGACGCCCCGTTAACGGGTCACGACGGGTCATGACGGGTCACGACGTTTCGCCCAAAAAGGCAATACGTCGCCACGCGTTGAAGCGTGTTCGTGAGAAACGTCGTAGTGTGACAGGGCCTTAAATTACTTGAAATTAGCGCTTTCACAAGCCAGTATGTTACTAGGACGTAAAACCTTAACAAATTAATCGATCAAAATCATCAGTATATTACGCTGCCAGTACCAATATTATCTGAGGAATCCTGCGAAATAAGTGTATTGCGCCACGGAAGAGAATATTGAATACAGAGAGTCCTGTTTAAGAGAATTAAAGTTGCATAGTCCGGCGGTTTTGAGTTTCTGTAATTTTTCTGAGATAAATATATCAGATTGATCATTATAATTTCTACTTTACTTTAGTTTGAAGTAACTTTTATTTTAAATACCTTTTTTGTAAAATTATTTTTGTTATAGATATTTGAAGTGCAAACACGTGAAATTAGTTTTGGCAAGCACACCAAAACTCTGACACCATAAGCTTCTGCAGTAACAGATTCTATTAATTTGACTCAGTATTCCTTTCTATCCAGTAACAAATATTTAATAAGTGCATCAGTGTCTAAGTTAGATATTTAGAATCAAATCCAGATAATTGTTTTGGTTTAGAAAATTGGATGTTTCATCGGACTATGCAGCGTTAACAATTGCTGAATCAACACATTCCAGTCTTCGGTGTTCAACAATTGTTAGCTCAAACGCCAAATTGAGCGCTTTTAAAGTGAATTACAAGGAGCCCCTTTTTTGTATTCTGTTGTCACTTACTCCCCAACAACTCAAGTAAACCACTCAGAAAAAGGAGCACCCCTCGGCCCGCGTGATTGTGGCTAGTAAATCTCCTCAGCCGGGACAGTTAAGGAGAAATAACCTAATCGCTGCTGAGAGTTATGGATATAGCCCAGTTGATTTACGCTGGTCATATTATGTTCTCTACAGGCGACACAGGTCATTCATTGGTCGCCGAAATTCACGCCCTGTACATGGTATGCAGGTATTGCCGGTATAGCAATACCTCAGGGAGTTTAACGCCTCATGCCCTGCAGAGTTGTAAACCACTGCCTTGTGGTACAGGTTCTTGACAGAACCGAAGGCTAATGGGTTGTTTGTGGTGTTGTTTGTTTTGTGTGGTGTGGTGGTGGTGGTTGTTGTTTTGGGCTAAAACGGGCCGATTACGATTGCGATTCGCGATTCGAAAAATGAATCGGCCCGTTTTCAGTTTTAAGCAGGTCGGGTCGAGTCGGGAGTTTTAGTGCGCGAATCGTAAACGGTAGGTGTGTACTTGGCATAAGGGAGCAAACCCTAAGCAGAAAACAATGTCACTGTGGCAGCATTAAGGGTGGTTGATTTATGGAACTTCCAACATCTCCCGACCAGCCACTGCAAGGACAAATAGTTTTGCGCCTGTCTTGACATGTTTTTGCCGGTGTGAAACCTCTATTTGCTCCCCGAGAGAGTGCCGCTGGTAACTTGCAAAAGCCAGTAGCACTTCAACACTTTTGCAGGCAGCTTTCATGAAATGTAGCTAAATGGAGAGCGGCAGTCAAGTAATGAAAGCAGTCTTTGTCGCATCGCGACCGACAGCATGATGATGATGACCCAGTTTCCTACTGTAGGTATGGGGCAGGGCTGGGGGCCGGGTGGAGTGTGTGCAGGGGGGTGGGTAGTGGTGTAGTGCAGTGGAATCTGGTGTAGTATGTGTAGTGTGGTGGGTAGTAGTGTAGTATCATTACTGTGGTAGTGTGTGCAGTGTGTGTAGTGTGGTGACTGGTGTAGTGTTCACAGTGTGGTGAGTAGTAGTGTAGTGTGTGGTGGGTAGTAGTGTAGTGTGGTGACTGGTGTAGTGTGTGCAGTGTGGTGAGTAGTAGGGTAGTGTGTGGTGGGTAGTAGTGTAGTGTGATGACTGGTGTAGTGTGTGCAGTGTGGTGAGTAGTAGTGTAGTGTGTGGTGGGTAGTAGTGTAGTGTGGTGGTACTGGTGTAGTGTGTGCAGTGTGGTGAGTAGTAGTGTAGTGTGTGGTGGGTAGTAGTGTAGTGTGATGGTACTGGGTAGTGTGTGCAGTGGGTGAGTAGGTAGTGTGTGGTGGGTATAGTGTAGTGTGTGACTGTGTAGTGTGTGCAGTGTGGTGAGTAGTAGTGTAGTGTGTGGTGGGTAGTGTGTAGTGGGTGGTACTGGTGTAGTGTGCGCAGTGTGGTGAGTAGTAGTGTAGTGTGTGGTGGGTAGTAGTGTAGTGTGGTGGTACTGGTGTAGTGTGCGCAGTGTGGTGAGTAGTAGTGTAGTGTGTGGTGGGTAGTAGTGTAGTGTGGTGGTACTGGTGTAGTGTGCGCAGTGTGGTGGTACTGGTGTAGTGTGTGCAGTGTGGTGGTAGTGTGTAGTGTGTGGTGGGTAGTAGTGTAGTGTGGTGGACTGGTGTAGTGTGTGCAGTGTGGTGAAGTAGTGTGGTGTGTGGTGGGTAGTAGTGAGTGTGTGGTATGGTGTAGTGGTGTGAGTGTGGTGGTATGGTGTAGTGTGTGTAGTGTGGTGGTTAGTAGTGTAGTGTGTGGTGAGTAGTAGTGTGAGTGTGTGGTACTGGTGTAGTGTGAGTGTGTGGTACTGGTGTAGTGTGTGCAGTGTGGTGAGTAGTAGTGGTGTGTGGGGTTAGTAGTGTGTGTGATGGTACTGGTGTGTGTGTGGTGTGGGTATGGTGTAGTGTGCGCAGTGTGGTGAGTAGTAGTGTAGTGTGTGGTGGGTAGTAGTGTAGTGTGGTGGTACTGGTGTAGTGTGCGCAGTGTGGTGAGTAGTAGTGTAGTGTGTGGTGGGTAGTAGTGTAGTGTGGTGGTACTGGTGTAGTGTGCGCAGTGTGGTGAGTAGTAGTGTAGTGTGTGGTGGGTAGTAGTGTAGTGTGGTGGTACTGGTGTAGTGTGGAGTGTGGTGAGTAGTAGTGTAGTGTGTGGTGGGTAGTAGTGTAGTGTGGTGGTACTGGTGTAGTGTGTGCAGTGTGGTGAGTAGTAGTGTAGTGTGTGGTGGGTAGTAGTGTAGTGTGGTGGTACTGGTGTAGTGTGCGCAGTGTGGTGAGTAGTAGTGTAGTGTGTGGTGGGTAGTAGTGTAGTGTGGTGGTACTGGTGTAGTGTGCGCAGTGTGGTGAGTAGTAGTGTAGTGTGTGGTGGGTAGTAGTGTAGTGTGTGGTTGGGTAGTGTGGGTGTGGGTGGTACTGGTAGTGTGTGGCAGTGTGTTGAGTAGTAGTGTAGTGTGTGGTGGGTAGTAGTGCAGTGTGGTGGTACTGGTGTAGTGTGTGCAGTGTGGTGAGTAGTAGTGTAGTGTGTGGTGGGTAGTAGTGTAGTGTGGTGGTACTGGTGTAGTGTGCGCAGTGTGGTGGTACTGGTGTAGTGTGTGCAGTGTGGTGAGTAGTAGTGTAGTGTGTGGTGACTAGTAGTGTAGTGTGATGGGACTGGTGTAGTGTGCGCAGTGTGGTGAGTAGTAGTGTAGTGTGTGGTGAGTAGTAGTGTAGTGTGATGGTACTGGTGTAGTGTGCGCAGTGTGGTGGTACTGGTGTAGTGTGTGCAGTGTGGTGAGTAGTAGTGTAGTGTGTGGTGGGTAGTAGTGTAGTGTGATGGTACTGGTGTAGTTTGCGCAGTGTGGTGAGTAGTAGTGTAGTGTGTGGTGAGTAGTAGTGTAGTGTGGTGGTACTGGTGTAGTGTGCGCAGTGTGGTGAATAGTGTGATGTGGTACTGGTGTAGTGTTCGCAGTGTGGTGGTACTGGTGTAGTGTGCGCAGTGTGGTGGTACTGGTGTAGTGTGCGCAGTGTGGTGAGTAGTAGTCTAGTGTGTGGTGGGTAGTAGTGTAGTGTGGCGGTACTGGTGTAGTGTATACAGTGTGGTGGGTACTGGTGTAGTGTATGCAGTGTGGTGGTACTGGTGTAGTGTATGCAGTGTGGTGGTACTGGTGTAGTGTATGCAGTGTGGTGGTACTGGTGTAGTGTCTGCGTGTGGTGTACTGGTATTGTATGCAGTGTGGTGGTAACTGGTGTAGTGTATGCAGTGTGGTGGGTACTGGTGTAGTGTATGCAGTGTGGTGGTACTGGTGTAGTGTATGCAGTGTGGTGGTACTGGTGTAGTGTATGCAGTGTTGTGGTTACTGGTGTAGTGTATGCAGTGTGGTGGTACTGGTTTAGTGTGTGCAGCGTGGTGGTACTGGTGTAGTATGTGCAGTGTGGTGGGTACCGGTGTAGTGTATGCAGTGTTGTGGTACTGGTGTAGTGTATGCAGTGTGGTGGTACTGGTGTAGTGTATGCAGTGTGGTGGGTACCCGTGTAGTGTATGCAGTGTGGTGGTACTGGTGTAGTGTATGCAGTGTGGTGGTACTGGTGTAGTGTATGCAGTGTGGTGGGTACCCGTGTAGTGTATGCAGTGTGGTGGTACTGGTGTAGTGTATGCAGTGTGGTGGGTACTGGTGTAGTGTATGCAGTGTGGTGGTACTGGTGTAGTGTGTGCAGTGTGGTAGTACTGATGTAGTGTATGCAGTGTGGTGGGTACTGGTGTAGTGTATGCAGTGTGGTGGTACTGGTGTAGTGTATGCAGTGTGGTGGGTACTGGTGTAGTGTATGCAGTGCGGTGGGTACCCGTGTAGTGTATGCAGTGTGGTGGTACTGGTGTAGTGTATGCAGTGTGGTGGGTACTGGTGTAGTGTATGCAGTGTGGTGGTACTGGTGTAGTGTATGCAGTGTAGTGGGTACTGGTGTAGTGCATGCAGTGTGGTGGTACTGGTGTAGTGTGGTGACTGGTGTAGTGTGTGCAGTGTGGCGGGTACCCGTGTCGTGTGTGCAGTCTGGTGGGCAGTAGTGTAGAGTGGTGACTGGTGTAATGTTGTGTAGTCTAGTGTAGTAGTGTAGTGTAGTGGTATTGGTGTAGTGTGGTGACTGGTTTAGTGTGTGCAGCATGGCAGGTAGTAGTGTAAAGTGGTGACTGGTGAGGTGTTGTGTAGTCTAGTCTAGTGTGTGGTGGGTAGTGTAGTAGTGTAGGGTGGTGACTGGTGTAGTGTGTGCAGTGTGGTGGTACTGGTGTACTGTGGTGACTGGTGTAGTGTGTGCAGTGTGGTGGTACTGGTGTACTGTGGTGACTGGTGTAGTGTGTGTAGTTTGGTGGGTAGTAGTGTAGAGTGGTGACTGCTGTAGTGTTGTGTAGTCTAGTGTAGTAGTGTAGTGTGGTGGTACTGGTGTAGTGTGGTGACTGGCTTAGTGTGTGCAGTGGTGGGTACTGGTGACGTGTGTGCAGTGTGGTGGTACTGGTGTAGTGTATGCAGTGTGGTGGTACTGGTGTAGTGTGTGCAGTGTGGTGGGTACTGGTGTAGTGTGTGCAGTGGTGGGTTTTGTGACGTGTGTGCAGTGTGGTGGTACTGGTGTAGTGTATGCAGTGTGGTGGTACTGGTGTAGTGTGTGCAGTGTGGTGGGTACTGGTGTAGTGTGTGCAGTGGTGGGTACTGGTGACGTGTGTGCAGTGTGGTGGTACAGGTGTAGTGTGGTGACTGGTGTAGTGTGTGCAGTGTGGTGGGTACTGGTGTAGTGTGTGCAGTGTGGTGGGTAGTTGTGTAGAGTGGTGACTGATGTAGTGTTGTGTAGTCTAGTGTAGTGTGTGGTGGGTAGTAGTGTAGTAGTGTAGCATGGTGACTGATGTAGTGTGTGCAGGGTGGTGGTACTGGTGTACTGTGGTGACTGGTGTAGTGTGTGCAGTGTGGTGGGTAGTAGTGTAGAGTGGTGACTGATGACATAGTGTGTGCAGGGTGGTGGGTACTGGTGTTATGTGGTGACTGGTGTAGTGTAGTATGTAGTATGGTGGATAGTGGTGGAGTGTGGTGGCTGGTGTAGTGCAGTTTACTGTAGTGGGTGCAGTGTGGTGGTTACCAGTGTAGTTTAATGATTAACGTTGTGCAGTGTGTAGTGTGGTGTGATGACTGGTGTAGTGTGTGTAGTGTGGTTGGTACTAGTGCAGTGTGGTGAATGCGGTAGTGCGTGCAGGGTGGTTGGTACTAGTATAGTGTTATGACTGGTGTAGTGTAGTCCAGTGTGTAGTGTGCTGGGTACTAGTGTCCAGTGATCATAGTGTATAGTGTGTAATGGCATCTGTAGTTTCACCTGTAGTGTGGTGTGGTGTACTATGTCGTGCAGTGTAATATGTAGTGTAGTACTAGTAGGTCATACAGTGCAGTATAGTAGTAATGTTCAAGGCCAATACAAGTTTAATCAAAAAGAACAAACACCATGTTGTGTGGCAGTTTTTAACAGTCTTTAACAACACGGTTTGTATCGCAGTTCTCGATATAGTGCTTCCAAAAGCAGAACAACCAAATTGCTTGAACCTCACGCGATAATTAGTCACATGAGGTTATTAGAGGGGTAGGCTACACTACCTTTCCTGGGATGCCTGAACAAAGGAGGGTCGGTCCAATTTGTCATCTGCGATTGAGTGGCCAACTACTGCATTATTAAAATTGCATAAGCTGATGAAAATATATCATTTTTGAAACCAAAGCACTTGCTGACGCTTGGTCCTACATGTGCAATGTAAAGGCTGGTGCACTTACTAAACATATGTTTCTACACAGACGGAATATTTAGGAAATTTACTAGAAACGGGCAGTGTTTCAAGCCTTACAAGCCTAGGATATTGGGAATTTTGACATGCATGGCAAAACAAGATTTTACATGTCTTCACGTCAAGCCTGCCCAAAGCTAACTATTTTAAATCAATTACTCCAAGCTTCATTGAAGTGGATAATAACGGACAACCAAATATATTTATTTGAAAACATGACAGCAACTGAAAAATAGTAAGAGGACTTATGCAGGCCTATAAAATAATGATAATTATAATGTCAATGATACTGATACTGATAACGACAACGACGGTAACGACAACCACAACAACAATACTAATAAACAGTCAATAGTCTAATAATCATAATAATTACCATAATGATTACCATAATAACCACAATGATGATCATTCAAATATTGATGTTAATATTCATAATAATAATCATATTAATAATAATCGTATTCCTTTTCATATTACTAATAATCATCCGAATAACGATAACAATATTGATAATAATCATTTAAAAGTATTATTAATAATAACCATGATAATAAGCATTATTCATATTAGGGAGGGCCAATTTAGTATGTTGATACTAAGTGATTCGAGTGTTGGTTGGTTGTTGAAGTTTTACGTCCTGGCAACATCTAAGGTCATATCAGAACGGAAGTGATTCGCGTGTCTCTTGCCCCAGTGCTAATGGCGTAGCTTGAAATAGCTTCAACCATAATGCACTTGGACAACGCAGCCATCAGACATGCATACAACCCCAATTTGAACCCAGGTGGAGGCCAGGTGTCATCACAGTCCAGTGGGGATTGTTGGACTAAAGCTATAGAGAGACATAATTCATATTTTGGTCTACCTATATTATTTTTTATTTTCTTTAAAGTTGCATAGTCCGATGAAAACATCAAATTGTCAAAACCAAAACACTCATCTATATTTGATTCTGCATATCTAACTTAGATACTGGTGGACTTGTTAAGCATTTGTTGCTACATAGAACTTAGAAGGGCATGTTGAATCAATGTAATAGAACCTGTTTCTGCATAAGCCGATGGTGTCAAAGTTTTGGCATGCTTGCCAAAATTAATCTTGCATGCTTGCACCTCAAATATCTCCAAGGTTAGCCATTTAAAATAGATGTTACTGCAAACTAAAGTAATATAGATTATAACAATCAATTTAATATATTTATCTCAGAAAAATGGACAAAGCTCAAAAGCATCGGACTATGCAACTTTAATCTGACTTCATATTAACAGATGTCCTAACCGTCCACTGTGATGCATATCGCAGTATTGTGGCAGCAAGTAACAAAATAAGGTACAAAGTGATATTTATTATACGCCTCAGGAAATGTTCTATTTGGCTGGCACAGTACTCCAATTAATGTGAACTATTATGATAGTTATGGGTTACCAAGTCCTGTGGTAACAACTAAATGGAATATGTGTGATACAGTACCCTCACTAACCAGCTAACTATTACGAATTTGTCGTACTGATATGATCTTAGGTGTTGCCAGGACGATAAACTCCAACGGCCAACCAATCAACCATTACTATTATTACAACAGCAAACAAAATAAAATTAGTAATTGATGTTTCTGTGATCAAAGAATGGGTCAGATATGGGTAAATATGTAGTCAGATAATCAAAACACGATGAGCTGTAGTAATTGGATCATATTGTTGAGATCGAGGAATGTTTACTCGACAGTATACTGTCGAGTTTAAATAGACGTAAATCTGATAAAAGGGCTGGAGTCAGGAGTTATTGTTATTACTATTGTTATCATTACCATTATTGTTATTATTACTATTATTACTAGTATTAGTATTAATATTATTAATAATATTACTACTATTAGTCTTACTATTATGATTAGTATTATTATTACTAATAGTAGTTCTATTAGTATCACTATTAGTATCACTATTAGTATCACTAGTATTAATACTATTAGTAATACTATTATTATTACTATTGTTATTATTATCACTAGTAGTATTACTATTATTATTACTAGTATTATTATTAGTAGCATTACTAGTATTGTTACTATCAGTAGTAGTATTACTAGTAGTATTACTATTGGTATTACTAGCTTTACTATTGGTATTATTATTACTATTATTATTACTAGTAATATTACTAGTATTATTACTATCAGTATTCATATACTATTATTATTACTATTGGTATTATTACATTTGTTATTATTATTACTATTATTATTACTATTGATATTACTTTTATAATTACTATTGTTATTATTATTACTATTATTATTACTATTGGTATTATTATTACTAGTAGTATTACTAGTATTATTACTATCAGTATTAGTATTACTATTATTATTACTATTGGTATCACTATTATTATTACTATTGTTATTACTACTAGTAGTACTACTATTATTAATACTATTATTAAGATTATTAGTATTACTATTATTACTCCTGGTTGTCCATCGGTAGCGATGATGACAGCAACTCATCATGTGTTGTTATAATTAATATCATTATTATTATTATTATTATTTAAAAGGCAACAATAGCATAGAATTGTGTACCAGGAGCTCATTTTGGCTACAGTATTACACTCAATAGGTTGAATATGCTATTTTTGTACAATCTTTAAACTCGGTTAAACATGGTGTTTATATTCACAAGTCATTATTTTGTCAAAGAAAGCTGCCAAATAAATGTTGGTGCCCCCTGGGAATAAGTGCACTGGTGGGGTTTTATAGCAGCAGGTGTCTACAAACACAATGGGCATTCCCCTCCTACATAAGTTACTAGCCTCCTCACCGCCTATAATCGCCATTTTGAATGGTCAGAGCGGAAACGAGGCTCCAAGTGGGACATTTAGTCCCTAATACACGCCGCTAGAAGGCGCCACTTTCGCATACCAAGTAGGAAATGCCGAACATAAAAAAAAACGTGGTAATAGCTCCAAAACGAGTGGTCAGGAACGGAAACAGAAAATAGTCACACAGTGCCTGAGTTACTCGCTACCCAGGTCTGTTAGAAGTTTCCATCTTAAAGAATTTAAAGTTGCGCTATAGATAAAAGGAACTCCAAAAGGTATATGCCGGAATGGTTGTAGATGTACATACCACTTAGACTACAGCTCTTTGCATTTTGGTGAGGTTGTTTTTTGTAGGTTTTTTTTTAAAGAAGGGGGAGTGGTATTGGGGTGGGGGGTTCAGAGGGAGGCACGGACTTTGAGGGTGGTACCGCACTCAAATTGTCCGTTGCTCTTCTTGAATTTGTCGCAAACTTCTTTTCCTTTGTCTTCACTCACTGAGCCATGTCGCGAAATTGATTGAACCAAGTACAGTGCAAAAATAAATGATGGCTGAATGCTTCTGACCCCATTGAAATCTGCATTTCTGCTTTAAATTAAATATACCTAATGCGATAGATACAAGCATTAACAACTGCTATCACGATACGATAGCTATCCAATCACGCAGCCATAATTTAAAATACCCCACAGTGCCGTCTATCGGATTAGTTTTTAAGATTTGTATCTATTGCATTAAATATATTTAATTTAAAGTAACAATGCAGATTTCAATGTTGTCAGAAACATTCTGCAATAGTTTTAATTTTTGCACTGAACTTGGTTCAATCAATTACGCAATGTGGCTCCATGAGTAAAGACAAAGCAAAAGAAGTTCATGACAAATTCAAGAAGAGTAATGGACCATCCGAGTGAGGTACCATGCGGGAAGGAGGCTTTGTACAACTAATTCGCCAGAACTATTCATAAAGTGTTAGCTCACCAAACACAGGAGGAACATGGGAGGAGTGTGTATGTATCAGGAGCCAGTTGCAGGTGGGGCTGGGGTCGGCAGTCTATCACCCAGTGACCGTGGAGTGTGGTAGTATTTACATGGTGACCCAGCCTGATGGTCTGGTATCCGGGAGGGAGTCACGTGAACAGCCCCCACGGGGAGGTCACGTAGGTCAGGTATGGATATAGCACGGTTATAATGGGAGTCACCTGTTGGCCTGTTATAATGGTGCTGTCACATTACGAAACTTCTTGCCAACGCGCGTCAACGTATGTGATTTTTTGGTGCAATGTCGGGATACGTCAGGAAGCAGTACACGCGCGTTAGGCACGCGTTGGTATTCGTTGATCTGCAGCAACGGTCAGCAACGGTCGGTGGTGTGCATTAGGGTATTGGGGAAGTTTTGTGCTTGCACAAAACTTTCGACGTGCAATGACGCACGGGTGCCAACATTATGGCGATGTTAGGGACACGTCGAGATACGTTGGACGCGCTGGAATAACGTTATGTGAAAGCTAGGCATACGCCACACACACGCGCATGACGGTCGTTCCCACACGTTACGCCAAACTGTTGCTTTGTTTCTTTGTTGTTGTTTTACATCCTAGCAACATCTAAGGTCACATCAGAGCGGCGCACCAAACGTTTTAGTTTTTTCCCACTCCCAACATCGGCCGCACGGTACCAATATGTTGCGCTGACACCGAAAAGTTTGATGTGTCTCAATGATTAAAAGTGATTTTGCGTGTTGGCGGCGCACTGGCGAGAAGCGTCGTAATGTGACAGGACCATAAGCTGCAGGAAATCACACAAAAGTCACACAAAATCATACAAAATCACTAAAATCACAAAAAATCACACAGAATCAGTGGAAGTCAGCTTTGTGTTTGTCTTAAAGCTGTCTAGTTCAATGGTTTTGAGTTTCTCTCATTTTCTGAGATAAATATATTAGGTTGATCGATATAATCTACCTTACTTTAAGGCCCTGTCACACTACGACGTGACTACATCAGCGTAACCACAACGTGAAAATAATGATATCACGTCGAAGTTATCGGCGTAATATGCAGATTGTGGACGTGAATGCCGCGTAGTTGACGTGAGCGTAACGTGAAAGTAACGTCGGTGTACGTCGTGACGTTAGCTGTAACGTGACAACGTTAGAGGGGAGGGGTAATTGGCGACGTGACCGGGCGTTAGTGCAACGTGAGCGTAATGTCGCCGTAACGGGTGCGACGTGGACGTAACGTGACCGTAACGCGACCGTAACATGACCGTAACGTGACCGTAACGTGACCGTAATGTGACCGTAACGTGACCGTAACGTGACCGTAATGTGACCGTAACGTGACCGTAATGTGACCGTAACGTGACCGTAATGTGACCGTAACGTGACCGTAACGTGACCGTAATGTGACCGTAACGTGACCGTAACGTGACCGTAACGTGACCGTAACGTGACCGTAACGTGCAAAACGCTGCCCACACGTTGCTCCCACCCGGGCGTCGGTCTGACGTGACATAACGTGACTCTAACGTCATTTACGCTGCTATAACGATCGCGGAACGTCTACCTAACGTCATTGTCACGTCATCCCGACGTAACGGCTTCACGTCGAAAGTTTTGAACAGGTTCAAAACCTCGACGCGCGCCGACGTAACACGACGTAACATGACGTAGCTCGACGTCACTCTAACGTCATTATGACGTCATCATAACGTAACCCAACGTACGGCAACGTAATGACGAAAAATCATCACGTTAGGCTCACATTGGCTCGTTACGTCGTAGTGTGACAGGGCTATTAGTTTGAAGTAACTTATATTGTAAATGACAAACCTTTAAGATACTTGAAGCGCAAACATGTCAAATTATCTTTTGCAAAAAGCCAAAACTCTGACATTATAGGCTTCTGCAGTATCAAGTCATATTAAATTGCCTCAGTATTCACTTCTATGTGGCGACAAATGTTTAATAGGTACACCAGTATCTAAGTTAGATACGTAGAATCAAATCAAGCTAATTGAGCAGTGTAGCACAGGCCCACCACGTTGGAGGTACACTGGCACACATGAATCAGTGGAGCTTATACCAGTCAGAATAACTAACGTGAACAATGACAGCGTAGTGCAAGAGCACCACACTCAGATCTTCACTGACGCCACGCCGCGTCCGTGTGTACCCATTTTTTATAATGATTGCTTGTCTCGTATTAACTTGACTTAATACAGTACAACCCCGTTAAAACAAGCTCGGTTTCGGCAGCCCGGCAAAATACTACCATTTATCATATAAACCAACCCATAGCATAGCATGTACAGTGACAATAATGGACAATAATAACAATAGTTCCCTTCCATGCCTTTTATACACGCATAATAATTGTTTTGTTTTTTGGTCCATTAGTTTTTTAAGCAGGGAAAATTTCAGTCATAGACGACTGGTCTTCCTCATTCCACTGCTGGTCGATAGAAAGCCCGAGCCTATACCTTTACCGACCCAAGGGATTTTTAACCTCCCACACCACATAGACATGGTATGAGAGCAACCGGCCTTTGATGACGCTGTAAGTTATACACAGCGGTGGAAATCCAAATTGGCAGAGCTGGGGGCATGGGGAATCGAACCGCCAATCCTCAGATTAGGAGTCTGACCTAGAAAAAAGTCAGACACTCTAACCACTCAGCCACAGAGAATGCCACCTTAGATCAATACATCAAATATATATTTAACCATAAGTCACAACCTTCATATATATATATATATATATGTGGGTGTTGGGGGTGGGTGGTGTTGTGGGTGTGTGTGTGGGGTGGGTTGGTTTGGTTTTTTTTGTGTTTGGTGTGTGTGTTGTTGTGTTGTGTTTGTGTGTGTGTTGTTTTGGTTGTTTGGGGGTGTGTGTGTGTTGGGGGTGGGTGGGGTGTGTTGGGGTGTTGGTTGTGGGGTGGGTGTGGGTTGGTGTTGGGTTTTTTTTTCATATATATATATATATACATATATATATATAGGGAGTTAGCTGAAGCTTCATAGATATATAGGATGTATAATTAATTATGCGTATATAAGTAGGCGGAGTATATATTTCTTATTATTATTATTACCACTATTATTCTGCCATTACACTCTAAGTATTATGTCCAATCGCTGACTGGCCTCGATTTGCCCCCGTTGCCCCCGGCAATGCCGCGGAACGGGCAGGCCTGGGTCAGTCTGCTGCTTGATTTCAAACTTTACCGGTAAGCCTGTTTATTATGCTCGCCATGTCGCACAATAAAAAGTGACCGACCCACCTCTCGTTTTCTCTTATTACATAGCCCTACCTTATAGGCCTATATATAGTACATGTACATATTTGAGAATATAGTATTTCTTCTTTTTTTATGTGTGCAAACGCTGTCACATTTAGACCCCAGACGCTGTCACATCCGGTGCGCACTGCCCGGCGTTCATTAAACATGCACGCCACACAGAGGGCCTACCTGACCTCGGCGGGCGACGCGCTAACTCAATAAAACGCCAACGCACCAGCCAAATGGGCCCAGTTCCGGAGTGGCCTGATAACCTTGACTCCCCTCCTCCTCTCCCATCTCCCAATCTCCGTAGTTTTCTGTGACATCCTATCCTTCTCGCCCCCCTCTTCCCTTCTCGTCATATCCTCACATTCCCCTCTCTGGCCTGCTATCCCTCTCCCTCCCGCTATCCCCTCCTCTGTCTCTGGTCTTCTACGCCTCCCTCTTCCCCTGGTATCTTCACTCTCCCCACGTTCTGCTCCTTGCTCAATGGCATGCTACCCCCCCCCCCTTTCGCCCACCCCTCTTCCTCCCCTCTCTCTCCCCTTCTGACGGTACCAGAGAGGATGACCAGATGATCGAATAAGTTGAGCGTCCGCCTCCCATTTTGGTAGATCGTGGGATCCCTGGTTGAGTCAAACCTATAACTTAAACATTGATAGCCTGCTTGTCGCTTCCTAGCCAGGCGTTCGGCATAATTAGGATAGGGCAAGGACTAATTGACTCAATGTCAGGATAAAGTGACTGAATGGGATATCAGGCCGTGTTGCTGGTGGCCTGGTCTCCAAGTGGGGCAGCACTATTAAAGTCCCCATGACTGCACATTGTCATAAGTCGGCACCCGTCCTGATATGACCTTAGATGTTGCCAGGACGTAAAACTCCCACAACCATCCACACATCCCCCTCTCACGGTGCCTGATATGCCTCTCCCTTCCCCTAGATCTTCTTTCTGCTCCTCTCTATGGTCATCATCATCATCACGCTGTCGGTCGAGATGCGACAAAGACTGCTTTCATTACTTGACTGCCGCTCTCCATTTACCTCTCTGCTGTGAGAGTTGCGTCCATGAGTCGGTCTTAATGTCTCTCAGCTTCAAGTTTCTCTTGATGGTATCCTTGAACCAGAGACGAGGGCGCCCTCTCTTTCTGTAACCAGAAGACAGTTGAGATTAGAGGATCTGCATTGGTAGCCTGTCTGATGACATCCTCATGAGGTGTCCAGTCCACTGGAGATTCTTTTTGATCAGAAGATCTTCCATAGAGGGCAGCCCCGTCCGTTCCAGTACATTTCATGAAAGCTGCCTACAAATGCCATTCTGAGAGAGTGTCCTAAATACCGGAGTAACCTTCTCTGCGCCTAAATCCGCATGTGTTTCCACATCTTGCCCCGCTGAAGTCGCCTAACAATATATTAATTAGAATTGCAATTGTGTTGTGACCGGATTGCTTTCATTCTGCTACGATCGGAGTCAACAGCAGCAAACGGGATGACATAGTTTTGCCTTGGAAAATAACACGTTGACTTCAGTCAAACCTCTCTAAATCGACCAACCATGATACCGCCTTTAAGTGGTCCATTTAGGGAGGTCGTCGGTTTAGAGAGTTAGAATATCCATACAACGGTAGTGTTGGGTGTAATCGATTAATCAACTCGGGTCACCCAGGCCACTTTTTGGCGCATGCGCACATCCTACAGACTCGGGTCGAATAATCCAAAACGCTTCTCCACGCTCAGGGATGGGGAAAATCGTGGCTTAATCCAAAACTTAAAAAAAAAATTAATAACCAATATAAATACAGCAAAATAGGATTTAAAGTATTTTATGATTGCATAGTTAAGTTATATTTCCATTTCATTAATCTGTGTTATTACCAACAAAAAATATGTCGGACTGGTGCTGGTAGCTATTATCCTGCAGGGCGGTACCAGCACAAATGTGACGTCATCGTTCCGAGCAAACCCTAGCCAAGAGGTGGGTTACTGGGGTCGGGTCGTTTTGCCCACAGCACTTGTTTTTGTCAACTCCACTCACGGTGTTCGATTTGAAATTCTAGCAACTCGGGTGACCCGAATCGCCCGGGTCGTGCTAATCGATTACGCCCCTAGGGACCCAAATAAAACGATCGATATAGGGGAGTGGTTGATTTGTGGAGGTGGTCGGTTAGAGAGGTTTTACTGTATTTGCAACTCTCAGTTGTAAAAATAAGAATGTCAATCTAAGCCATTAGGCCGAATGACTTGCAAAACCATTGCATTAGCAACCGTTTGTTCAGTGCATTGTAAATGAAACAAAAACATGACAACAAACCACACATGTGTCGCTACGTACAATTCTAATCTCTTCCCCGACACGTGGCGTTCTGCGGCAGTACTGGCACGTGACCTTCACAGCGCCAACTACCTGCTGTAGAGTGTGGGTGGACGAGTGGGCCACTAATGCCACTAATTGACAAGCGGCCCGTTTGTCCCGCCACCTAGTGTGCCAACCATTAACGGCTCGCCACCTCACGGTTCTGTGTAATGCCAGACAGAGGCTTCCCCTAGGACCTGACACTCGACACAAATCCACAAGCAGATAAGGACTGACAGCAGGCGTACAAATCTTACCTCCCTAGGGAAAGTATGGGCGGAAAAACTTCTGTGACACACATACTATTTGAAGTCTTATATCTGATACAGCACTAACGAATGCATATTGCTGAGTGGGTGCTTGGGGTGCTCCATTCTAGCAGCATTTGGGCATTTCATAGCTTTATAGTGTTGCCCCCTCTGAGATACTATGCCATTGGACCCATGATGCAATATGCCACTCAGTTATATTATCCTGAAACAGGATAGTGAACTAAGCAGTCTATCCTGCTAATGGTGCATTTACATGGCACAAGTTGCATGACGTGTGCAACTTGTTGAGCGCGAAAAGTTAAAGCTGCATAGTCCGATGAAATATCAAATTTTCAAAACCAAACCAATAATCTAGATTTGATTTTACATATCTAACTTAGATACTGATGCACTTATTAAGCATTTGTTTCTGCATAGAAGGCAATACTGAGTCAATTTAACTGTTACTGCAGAAATCTATGGTGTCAGAGTTTTGCCAAGCTTGTCAAGACTAATTTTCCATGTTTCCACTCAAAATATCTGAAAGGTTTACCATTTAAAATAAAAGTAACTTTGAACTAATGTAAAGTTGATACTAGTGATCAATCTAATATATTTATCTCAGAAAAAATACAGAAATTCAAAACCACCGGACTATGCAACTTTAACATATGGGTGTGTCTACCATTCTAGTGGTGCCATCTATGATCCACAGAAAATGTGTAAGATGTATTACATGTATTACATACATTGCACACATTACATGCATTGCATACATTGTATACATTACAAAAACTACATACAATACATGCACTACATACAATACACACACTATATGACATACACACACTATATTACATACAGTATATTACATGCATTACGTGCATTACATGCACTACATGCACTACATGCACGACTTGCACTGCATGCACTAAATGCACTAAATGCACTACATGCACTACATGCACTACATGCACTATTTTTAATATATTACATACATTACATGCACTACATGTACACTATATTACATACATGACATACAATATATTACATATGTCATGGGGGTGTTGAAAATGGGAAATATTGTTCCTAGAGCGGGACTCGAACCCACATCTCTTTGCAATCCAGGCCAGTGTGCTAACCATTACACCACCTAGGCTCCCTGATATCAATACACTCCCCACGCCTACCTGTCTATGTGGTTACTTGCCTGAGAGGTCAGTGCAGACACTACACTCGTCCCCTGGAATTGTAAGTCTTGTAATGCTTACAATTACATACATACAGCAATGCACTAACACAGGTAGGTTCAACAACCATACAGCGCAAACTTGTACAGATCTCAGGACCAGTGTCTGGGTGATGAAATGGAAATATGTGCCTAGGGGCTCGAACCCCATCTCTTCCGGGCCGTGTGCAACCTTCACCACCTAGGCCCTGATATCAACACCCCCACGCCTACCTGTTAGTGGTTACTTGCCTGAGAGGTCAGTGCAGCACTACACTCGTCCCCTGGAATTGTAAGTCTTGTATGCTTACAATTACATACATACAGGCAATGCACTAACACATACATACACAGGTAGGTCAACACCATACAGCCAAAGCTTGTACAGCCGTCACGGCACTGTCTGGGGTGTGAAAATGGAATATTGTGCCTAGAGCGGGACTCGAACCCACATCTCTTTGCAATCCAGGCCAGTGTGCTAACCATTACACCACCTAGGCTCCCTGATATCAACACACTCCCCACGCCTACCTGTCTATGTGGTTACTTGCCTGAGAGGTCAGTGCAGACCACTACACATACATTACATTACATACATTATATTACATACATTACATACATTACATACATAACTTACATTACATACACTACATCCATTAGTTTGTTTGTTTGTTGTTGTTTTACGTCCTAGCAACATCTAAGGGCATATCAGGACGGGTACCGACTTGTGACAGTGCACACTCATGGCGACTTTTTAGTGCTGCCCCACTGGGAAACCAGGCCGCCGGCACCATGACCTGGTATCCCACTCAGTCACATTATCCTGACACTGAACACACCAGTCTTTGCCCTGTCCTAATAATGCGGAGCACCTGGCTAGGAAGCAACAATTATCAATGTTTAAGTCATTGGTTTAACTCGACCGGGATTCGAACCCACGACCTCACGATCTACCAGCACGGGAGACGGACGCTCTAACTCATTCGGCCATCCCGTCTGGTTACACGCATTACACAAAATACATAAATTACATACATTACATATACTACATATATTACATATATTTCATATATATTATATTATATATATATATATTATATAGATATTATAGATCTATATTATATTCTGTCAGCCGCCGGCCAGAACCAACTTGAGAGTACCTGCTGTGTGATGCTCAGTAGGACAATCGATGCTGGTGTTTGGCTGACGTGGACTACACTAACCAACATTGATTATAACTGCCTGTTACTTACAGGATGGAAGCACAGAAGGTGGAAAGTTATGGCGCCACCCTGAAATTGAACACAGTCCAGCAGCTTCCGACTTCCTTTACGACTATACCACGTGACTGAAGTTGCTGGACCCCTCGTGCACAGAAAGGGTCAGGTATTGACGACTTCTAGGCTGAAGGCTTCTAGGCTTTGTAACGATTGCTCACCCAATTACTCAGCAGGGATATGGTGAAGTCTGCAGACAGCGTTATTTATACAAGCTTCTCAGAACAAGACCTCCCATAACTAGGTTCATGGAAATAGGACTTGAATTACATGAGCTTGTCTGAATAGCCAATAGTAAGGGTCATAGCTAACGAGGCGGACGGTCACCTCCCCCCACGCAAAATAATAGCAGAGTATGTAATCTGCCGGAAATTGTATTTTAGTGCCTCTAGATTAAAAGATGTCCTGGCAGTTAGGGGGCACACCCCCAGACTTCTCTAATCCCTAGTGCCTTTGGCACTCGTCCATTCCAAAAATGTGTAACCCCCCCTAAAATGGGTGGAAATAGCATTTCAAAACCTCTAGATTTCAAAATGGGGGTTTATACACCCAGACCCCACCTAGTGCGTTCTGCCTTCAGCACTCATCCGTTCCAATAATTTAGCCAAAACCCAAACAAAAAATCCTAGCTACTGCCCTGATACTGTCCCACAACATTTTTCACAAGTATGCTTGTAAAAGATGTATGATTTTGTGCTCAGGTGCACATGTGAAAAAATACACATCGCCATCATACATTTGTCAAATCTTTCTTAAACTTTTTTCCAACTTTTTTCTTATAAGACATAATAATGTTTCTTTAACTGTAATCGACTTTGTTTGAATTTGCTGTGTATGTTGAAATGATGTCCTGGATGTGTCTTTGAATTCCGTGATACATAAATGATATTCATGTATTACTCAATTTGCATAAGATCAAAATCAAAAAGTCAAGTAGCTTTATTTAAACAATAACACATGCACAACATAAAACTTTCACATGAACATGGATTCTGCTATTATCTCGAATATTTCCAACGATTATTTCGAAGGTTTTCATTTGTTGGTTTCCATGTAACACCTTCATGCCCAGCTTCAACAAATGACCCATTCACATAAAAGAAATATTTCTGTTTACACAAGTCCATGTAAATAGTCGGTGCCTACCAACGACCGCCCATCACGATTGTCCAGTTGCTCATTTGTGTAACTAAGTGTTCATTTACACAAAGCCGACTAGATGAGGCCTTATTCCCACAAGCTTACATAAACAGCCTTGTGGATGACCTTCACCTTTGCGTGAATTGAGCAATCAGGTGGGCAGTCATCACAGAGGGAGAGCGCGGTTTTGGAGATGGTGGTCATTAAGGAACCCATTCACTGCATGAAGGGCCCCCGGGTCATAGTCGTACTAAACTGCCCCATGTTTACTTTGTGGAATCCCCAATTTGAGTATGGGTGGCCATGTTCGACTGTCGACAGGGAGTCCTGGTCCTCAATCGACCAGAGTACTTAAAGTTGCATAGTCCGATGGTTTTGAATTTCTGTACTTTTTCTGAGATAAATATGTTAGATTGATCACTAGTATCTACTTGACATTAGTTCAAAGTTACTTTTATTTTAAATGGTAAACTTTTTAGATATTTTGAGTGTAAACATGGAAAATTAGTTTTGGCAAGCTTGCCAAAACTCTGACACCATAGACTTCTACAGTAACAGGTTCTGTTAAATTGACTCAGTATTGCCTTCTACACAGAAACAAATGCTTAATAAGTGCATCAGTATTTAAGTTAGATATGTAAAATAAAATCTAGATAATTGGTTTGGTTTTGAAAATTTGATATTACATTGGACTATGCAGCTTTAAGTGAAAAACATGACGCGATAAAATAATACAGAATTAAATGGCTGATACATTTTAAATGGATATATTTGTCCTAATTTATGTTACTCTAGTTTGAAGTACTTGATATTTTAATGTCCAATGGAATATAGGTGAGGGTTTTAGTTTTGATGCATTCAATGGATCATGCACCTTTAATTGATAGATCTGAACTCGTCATATCGCAAGTGCTTTGTCGTCTAGCCTTGACCTTGCGATTCACCGACGACATTTTCCACTGGTACCTGAGGGGCTGTGCCCGGCACCCGACCCAACCCAGCCTGCCCCCAGCCCGCCCCCAGCCCACCCCCAACCCGCTGCCAGCCTGCCCCCAGCCCGCCCCTTTCAGGTCAATACCTGCAGCCCCAGCCCGCTCCCAGCCTGCCCCCAGCCCGCCGCCAACCCGCTCCCAGCCCCCCCCCCCCCTTTCAGTTCAATACCTGCAGCCCCAGCCCGTCCCCAGCCTGCCCACAGCCCGCCCCCAGCAGCCCCCGGCCAGCCCCCAGCCCGTTGCCAGCCCGCCACCATCCCGCCCCTTTCAGGTCAATCCCTGCAGCCCCAGCCCGCCCCCATCCCGATCCCAGCCTTCCCCCAGCCCGCCCCAAACACGCCCCTACTGCGCCTCCACTACACCCCTTGCCGGTAAATATCCATAGCCCCAGCCTTCCCCCAGCACGACCCCAACCCGCCCCCACTGCGCCCCTTGCAGGTTACCCGCGGCCCCAGCCCGCCTCCCGGCCGGACCGCTTGACATCATTGGGTCAATAGAAAGCTATCATCCCAAATGCCTTTTCATTGAGTCAGTGCCTTTTCTGCGTGCGCACCCGGACGGCACGTGACTATCGACAGCACGGGCCGCCATCCTCGGTGGTCATAGAAGGAGGGCGATTATATGGGGTTATCTGTAGCTTGTAATTGGGTTATATAGGATATCTATGGGGTATATTGGGTAATGGACGGGGTCGAGGGAGGCTATATGGGGTTATATATAGAGCTTATAACGGAGTTATTTAGGATTTATATAGGGTAATATGTGTAGGTTATAACTGGGTCATCATTTTATATAGGATAGGTATGGAGTATCTTGGGTTGTGGCGGGAGGACGAGGGTAGAGTCAGGTGTATATGGGGTTATGTATAGCTTATAACGAGGTTATGTAGGATAGGATATACATGGGGTAATGGGGGGGGGGGGTAAAGGTCGGTTATATGGGATTATATATAGTTTATAACTGGGATAGGACCTATAGGGGATATATTGGGTAATAGGGGGAAGGTTATATGGGGTTATATTTATATATATAAAGATATATATGTACATAACTTGTAACAGCGTTAAATAGGATCTATATGGTCATATCAGGACGGGTACAGACTTGTGATAGTGTGCCATCCTGGCTTTATAGCGCTGCCCCACTGAGAGACTGAAATTCCCCTTGTTTAATCATTAAAATTAACCAAACCAAACCTTCTATCAATCCGAAGAATGAATATATATATTTGTTGTTAAACAATAGGCGAGCTACAATCAGGCAGTGCCAATAGGTGAACTACAATCAGAAAATGCCAATAGGTGAGCTACAATCACACACGGCCAATAGGTGAGCTACAATCAAGCAATACCAATAGGTGAACTACAATCAGAAAATGCCAATAGGTGAGCTACAACCAGACAATGTCAATAGGTGAGCTACAAACACACACGGCCAATAGGTCAGCTACAATCAGACAATGACAATAGGTCAGCTACAATCAGACAATTACAATAGGTGAGCTACAATCATATAATTCCAATAGGTGAGCTACAATCAGACTATGACAATAAGTAATCTATAATCAGACAATGCCAATAGGTGAGCTACAATTAGACAATGCCAATAGGTCAGCTACAAACAGGCAATGCCAATAGGTGAGCTACAATCAGACAATGACAATAGGTGAGCTACAATCAGACTATGAAAATAGGTCAGCTACAATCAGACAAAGTCAATAGGTCAGCTACAATCAGACAATTCCAACAGGTGAACTACAATCATACAATGCCAATAGCTGAGCTACAATCAGACTATGACAAGAGGTGATCTATAATCAGACAATGCCAATAGGTCAGCTACAATCAGAAAATGCCAATAGGTCAGCTGCAACGAGACAATTCCAACAGTTGACCTACAATCATACAATGCCAATAGGCGAGCTACAATCAGACAATGCCAATATGTGAGCTACAATTAGGCAATGCCAATAGGTGAGCTACAATCAGACAATGCCAAAAGGCGAGCTACAATCACACAATGTGAATAGGTGAGTTCTGCAGATCCTCACGCACTGTGGGTAGCATACATTGCACAGAGCTTTTTCTAATTGCGCGATCGCCAAACTTGGAGTTGTGTACCAGCTTTTTTTGCAGGGAATATGGTCATTAAATGTGCCTGCTCCTGACTGCTTAATGCGGGCCGCAGTGATTACCGAGCCACCTGAGAGACGGCCATGTGCGTGCAGACTCATCACAACGGCTCCCTTAGCGACACTCACTTAAACCCGGGGTGGGAATGAATGATTATTTGACTTGTAAAGCCTTTTCTCCAGCATTATGCCAACTGCTTTTCACACCACCGGACGCGGTGGTGGAATCAGTATTGCGCGCGTCTTGCTTGCAGGAGATGATGAGTTCGGTTCTCGGTCGAGTCAAACTGATGAGTTTTAAAATGGATACTTGTCGCTTCATAGTCTGGTGTTCGGCATTAATAAGATACGGCAAGGACTCATTGGCTCAGGATCAGGATAATGTGACTGAGTGGGATATCAGGTAATAGTGCTGGTAGCCTCATTTCCCAGTTGGGCAGCACTATAAAGTCACCATGAGTGTGCACTGTCACAAGTCGGTACCTGTCCTGATATGACCTTAGATGTTGTCAAGACATAAATCTCACATAACGAACAAACAAACAAGGTTCTCCCACCTTGGCTTTGGCTGCTTGTAATTTTCTGCCATAGCAGCATAGAGGAATATACCACATATAAACCCTATATAACCCAACAACCAGATCGTAGTAATGCCGAGGTCATGGGCCAGGCACTGACGAGTATCCATTTCTAAGTTTTTAATTTGACTCGGCCAGAATTTGAACCCGGGGTTCGAATCCGACGACTTTCTAAGCGGGAAGTCAGCCAGCGCTCAACGCGTTCAACCATCTTGTGTGATGCGTTTCACGTTTAAGGTCATATCAGGAAGGGTGACCGACTTTTGACAGAATGCAAGCTTGGTAACTCTATAGTGCTGCTCCACTGAGAGACCGTGTCATTGGCACCATGACCTGATATTCCACTTAGTAACATTATCCTGACACTAAAGCTAAGATTCCTTATACATGGTATGCGGTATGCGGCATGCGGCATGCAGTATGCGAATGGGAGGATTCCTTCTACACGGTATGCGGCATGCGTCTCCCCACCACCACCACTACCATGTGTTTCCCCTCCGCACCCCCGTGTGTGACTGTTCCATAATGATCAGTCGCCTCTCCTCATCTACAACTAATGGACACGTGCGACTGAGGTTTCTATTTGCATACCGCATGCCGCATGCCACATGCCGCATGTCACACCGATCGCTATAGGGACCGATCGAGTTGCCGCATTCGCATTCGCATTCGCATTCGCATACCGTGTGTAAGGAATGTAGCCCATTGACTTCAAGGCGTTTCGATGTTTTGCCACATTCGCATTCGCATACCACATGCCGCATGCTGCGTGTAAGGAATCTTAGCTTGAGCCAACCAGGCCCTACCTATCTCAATACTGTTCAGTGTCAAGCATGGTAGCGACAAGTATCAATTGTGTAAGTTGTTGATTTGACTCGGTCAAGTTTCGAACCTATAACCTCCCGTGCACCGGGTTTCTCGTTTCCTATATGTATAAATAAGTATATGTACATATATAAGTATAAGTTTTTATTTAAGTATAAATAATATATAAGTAAATATAATATACATGTTATATATATATATATATGTTATATATGTTATATATGTGCTCTATAATCCATTATGGGAATATAAACAAGGACACTACCGATCTTCAGTTCCCTATGTAATAGTTAGCACTTATCCTATCTAGCTGACCCTGATATTATGACATAGACCACGGTGGCGCCCCCTGTGAGCGGCCCTGTGCACTGTATGCCAGCTGCGCCTGGCCTTAACGCATTCAATTTTTAACTTATAAGTATAGAAGTACATAGCAAACCATTGAAGTACAAAGAAGTCAATAGAAATATATATAAGTACATATATGCAGTAGTATAATTATGTAATTATATATATATTATATGTGCATACAACTCATATGTATATATATATATATATATGTATATACATCAGATACCCCATGACACGCTCTTTGCCATGTGGCCGACAACTAAGAAATTACACAAAATGCAGAGCAAGTTTGACTTATTTAATTAATTAACCCGGTGTAAAAGAAACGCTGCTCAGCCCTGATTTAAGGTGGAAAAAAGCCTTGCTCAGACCGTGAAACTCGTTACCCTTGCATGTAGCGCCTCCAACCTCCGCTCCAAATGAGGCGGCGCCTATTGATGCCTTTAGGTAGTGGTTGAGTCTTCCAGTCAAACTCGTTACCCTTGCGTGTCGCGCGTCCAACCTCCGCTCCAAACGAGGCGGCGCCTATTGGCGCCTTTAGGGAGTGGTTGAATCTTCCAGTCGCAACTTTTAACTTGTCTGCGCCACGCTCCATATTGCCGAGATTAAAATCTCAGCAAAACTTTCATTTGAGGATTATTTCTGTAAATAATGAATAATGTTTGCTAAGATAAGGTGATCGGAGTATCTTTAAGCAACATGAGGTCTCTCAGTCTTGTAATAGACAGTTATATGTCCAGTGGGAGACAGGTGACATGCTGGTGGTCTCTTTCTCTTTCTCAGAGTTAACAGTAAGCTCTCTGTCCAATGGTAGACAGAACATTCTCGCTGTATCCCGATGTCTCAGTGGACAGTAAACTCTCTCTCCAGTCGGAGACAAAGCAAAGTTTGGTGGTATATCTCTGCCTTAAGGTCCGATCACAAACACGTTAGTGGACGTAGTTGAACGCAGTGGAGGCCAACGTAGTTGAATGTAGGTAAACATAGTTGAACATACCGGCATCCATACTTCTCCGTCATGTTAACTTGGTAATAACATGGGTGGGCTGTGAGTTCCGATTTAATATTTGGACATGTTCAAAAAAGCGCTACGTTAGAGTCTAACATAGTGTGGCGAAGTCTCTATACTCTTAACATACTCTAGCATACTCTAGCATACTTTAGAATACTCTAGTGTACTTTAGCATACTTGGACATAGTTGAATGTAGTTGACCATAGTGGATGCTAATGTACGTTGAACATAGTTGGACATAGTTGAACGTAGTTGAACATAGTTGATCGTAGTTGAATGTACCGTCATCCGTGCCGTAACATATTTATCCGTACCAAAACCTGCCGTACCTTAACGTTTTTCACCGTAGTTTAACGTACTTACACCACATTTGACCCATATTAATCGATTCTACGTTCAACTACGTTCACTAACGTGTATGTGACTAGGGCTGTAGAGAGGACAGTAGACTCTCTGCCCAGTTGTGGACAGGGGACAGTATGGTCGCGTGTCTTTATCTTAAGGCCCTGTCACACTACGACGTTTCTCACCAACGCGCTTCGACGCGTGCCGACGGGTCTGGTTTTTGTTCAAAACGTCGGTACACGTCCGGTACGTTGCCGGCGCGTTGCCGGCGCGTTACCGGCGCGTTACCGGCGCGTCGGTACATAGCAACGTGTGAATGGAAACGTCGGCGCGCGTCGGCGCGCGTCGCGGCGCGTCGAGGTTTTGTGCATGCACAAAACTTTGGACGCGCGGCGATGCGCGCCAACGGGTTGGAGGGCGCGTTACGGACGCGTTAGCAACACGTCGACACGCGTTAGCGGCGCGCCGGCAGAACGCTGGTAGACCGTTGATCAACGCCAGTTAACGTTGGCTTTTTTTCCCCCAAAATGTGACCGTTCCGTCGGCGCGTCCGTAACGTCCCATCGACGGGTAGTGGGCGCGCTATTGGCGTTGCTCCAGCGTATCTCGGCGCGTTGGACGTGTTGCGGGCGTGCCTGGACGCGTTGGCCGCGCAGTGTCGACGCGCTGCGGGCGCGTCCTAACGTGTTGCTGGCGGGTATGTACGCGTTGACACGGTACTAACGCGCCGTCAACGCGCCGTCAACGCGCCGACAGCGCGCCGACAACGCGCCGACAACGCGCCGACAACGCGCCGATGGCACGCTGGGAACCCGCTGGTGGGACGTTGACATGTTGTTCTGCGCGCGTCGAAACGCGTTGGCCGCGCGCTTGTAGCACGCTACTAACACGCTGCGCCGCGTCAAACTTTCTCCCAAAGCGCCGAAAAGTTCGACGTTTCTCGACGGGTTGCAAATATTTTGCGCGTTGCCGGCGCGCCGGCGGAAGCGTCGTAGTGTGACAGGGCCTTTAGAACAGACAGTAAACTCTCTGTCCAGTTGGAAGAACAGGACAATCTGGTGGTATCTATTCATATTACAATGTCCAGTGGAAGACGGGCGGTAATGTTGTGGTATCTCTGTCTTAGAGTGTACAGTGAGCTCTGTTCAGGGACAGGTAGAGAACGGTCTGGTTGGATCTATCCATCTTAGAGTGGACAGGACAGTAACCTCTCAGAGAAAGGGACAGTCAGAGAAAGGGACAGTCTGGTGGCGTCTCTCCATCTTACAATGAACACTAAACTCTGTCCAGTGCATGGGAGACAGACAACAGTCTGCTGGCATCTCTCCATCATAGAATGGACAGTAAACTCTGTCTAGTGGAAGACAGGGAACAGTCTGGTGGCGTCTCTCCATCTTAGAATGGACAGTGAACTCTGTCCAGTGGGAGACAGACAACAGTCTGGTGGTGTCTCTCCATCTTACAATAGACAGTAAACTCTGTATATTGGAAGACAGGGAACAATCTGCTGGCATCTCTCCATCTTAGAATGGACAGTAAACTCTCTGTCTAGTGGAAGACAGGGAACAGCCTGATGGCGTCTCTCCATCTTAGAATGGACAGTGAACTCTGTCCAGTGGGAGACAGACAACAGTCTGGTGGCGTCTCTCCATCTTACAATGGACAGTAAACTCTTTGTCTAATCTGCCGGCATCTCTCCATCTTAGAATTCCTGAGCTGAGCAGCTCTAAGACACTGTCCAGTGGAAGACATGGGACAGTCTGGTGCCAGCTCTCAATCTTCGTATGGACAGGAGAGTGAACTCTCTGTCGCAGGAGGTTGAGGAAACTACAGCCTCTCTGTCTTAGACAGGATAGTAAGCTGCCTTCCAATGAGAGGGCAGGCTGGCGGCATCCCATCGCAGGTCTCGCTGTTAGGAAACATGGCACCAATCACAATAGGTAGCGTCAGGGGGGTGACCTTCTCGTGGCTCTGCTCCTAAATCTCCATTGTGTGTCACATTGAGTAGCTTGCCGTCTCAAACTGTAGAGCTGCTCAGCTCAGGAATTACTTATGAGTGGTTAGGGGATGAGTCTGCATTAAAGTTGCACAATGCAATGAAACCATAACATTGCTTAAACCAAGGCACTTGCATACATTTGATGCTTCATGTCCTTTTGTTTGTTTTATTTCACGACCCCCCAGCACAAAAGGTGTACACCAGCTATTGGAGGTCGTACAGGGGTGAAACATATGTGACTACAAAATTTCATTTCAGACAGGTCAAATAAAGGACATAAATGTATGCCAAAAGAGCATATAACTGTGGTAGGCTCAAGATTTTTCAGGTCCAACTTAATGGGATGTCACATTACAACACATCGCGCCGACGTATGCCAACATATGTGATTTTTGGCCGCTATGTTGGGATACGTCATTATGTGTTACGTGTGCGTTGGTATATGTCAATGTACATCGCCATTTGTCGAGATACGGCACGTGCATTAGGGGGTCGGCAAAGTTTTGTGTATGCACAAAACTTTCAATGTACGACAATGTTCGACAATGTGTGGATTTTACGTCGGCCATAGGTTATGTATATGTTAGGCGTACGTCGATGTGCATTAGACATACGTTAGACAAACATTGTTTACTACATTGCACAACGTTGCCTATAACTGCCTGTTACTGCCTATACCTGCCTGTTAAAGGCAGTGGGAACTTACAGTCCATGTACTGACAACGCATGGATAATGTACACCTAACATACGTCTAACATATGTTTAGCGTTTCTCCAGCATGTCTTGAAATATGTAACATATGAGGCGTAGTTCTGGTGATTGAATAACGTATATAACGTTCACCGGCATTCTGCGAATGTACCATGAGCGTTATTTCAGCATTTCTTACTGGGAGGCACGTTAGCCATACGTTGGTCATATGATGGCTATAGGCTATGTATATGGTATGTATACATCCACCTTTGCCCCCCCATGCCGAAAAGTTTGACGCTTCTCAACATAAAAAACTGATTTCACGTATTGGCTGCACGCTTGCAAGATGTGCCGTAATGTGACAGGGCCTTTAGATACTGACACACTTAGTGAACCTTAATTCCTACAGAGAAGGAATATAGCATACTACGTGAATTTAAGAACAGTGAGATATCGAGATAAATGTAACTGCAATTGACCCCTTCACACCCACAACCACCACCGCTCAATGCTTGAATCTTTAAAATGACCCAAAAAGAAATATGTACCTTAATGCTAAGGCCCAATGTGACTGGGTTATGATATTCCTCTCTGTCACATTATCCTGACACTGAGACAAACAGTACAGTATAACCCTGATAAACCAAATTTGAAGGAATCCTAGACATTCTTTTTGGATTAACCGATCATTGGTTTAACTGAGTTTTGACTTTGACTTTGACTTGGCTTTGGCAAAAACGTGGGTGCATTATTAATGTAATATACAATGTATGTGGACACTTTGATTATTGTTTTTTATGTATATACAGTATAACCCCATTAAACCAAGCTTGGTTAAACCAAACGATCGGTTAATCCAAACTTTTTTCAGAGGCCCAGCAAAATACTACCATTTATCATATAAAATAGTTGGTGGTGTCTCAGATGACCTTATAACCACATGAAAGTTTGGTTTAACAGTACTGGAAGTGGCCTGGGTTCCAAAAGTTTTGTTTGGATTAACCAATAGTTTGGATTAACCAACTTTTTTATATGATAAATGGTGGTATTTTGCTGGGCCGCCGAAAAAAGTTAGGATTAACCGATCGTTTGGTTTAACCGAGCTTGGTTTAACGGGGTTATACTGTACCAGTAATGTTACCGCCTGTGGAGGTCTTCAAGTGGGTTTATCTGCAATTGAATCCCTACCCACCCATTACCTACAACCACCGTAATGGACTTGGTGTTTCCGGCATGGTCGAGGTTGTTTTTCTTCCTATCTCGGAATGGGTTTGTTCCATCGAGTGAGCGACTGAGCCGAGGATCGAACCCACAAGCCGTCGAACGGGAAACGAGAAAAGCAGGCAATTTAACTAATCTGAGATTCCCATTGGGTGTGGTGGGTGTATGGCCACAATCGTCTCCAGCACCCGGAGAGTGGTCACGTGGTCCTCCTGCAGCCAATACACTGGCGGGGTGGGCCCATCAACACAGGGACTGGTTAGTCAGTCTCAGGATAATGTGACAGTGCAATATGGGGTCATGGGGGGCCTGATTTCCCAGTGGGCCAGCTCTATATGGTTGGTTGTTGTTGTTGTTTTATGCCCTATCAACATCTAATGTCATATCAGGATAGGTACTGACTTGCGACAGTGCACACTCATGGTGTCTTTATTTATAGTGCTGCCAAATGGGAAATCAGGTTGCCAGCACCATGATCCGATATAGCCCACTCAGTCATATTATCCTGACACTGAGCCAACCACTTAAACCAGTCCTTGCCATATTCTAATAATGCCGAGTACCAGGCTAGGAAGCGACAAGTATCAATTTTTAAGTAATTGGTTTGACTCGACCGACACTTGACCGGGACCGGGACTTGACGCGAGGCCCGCGCTCTACCGATTAGGCCACCGTGCCCAGTGGTAGCTCTATAAAGTCGCCATGAGTGCGTACTGATATGACCTTATATATGTTGCCAGGACCTAAAACTCCAACAACCAACCAACCATCAACACAGTGCAGCACTCCCGGGTCAAAGGTCGCGGGTCAATCAATCCCCGGTCGAGTTAAACAAAAAACTGAAAAAGGCGATACTTGTCGCTGATATGCCTGATGCTCAGCATTCCTGGGATGGGCCAAAGGTTGGTAGCTTCAAGAGCAGGACAATATTACCAACTGGGAGGCGGATAGAGGATTTCCAAACCCAACTCTCTCTTTCTGATGGCGGTGGGAAGGACAAATGTTGCTGTGTGGAAAAGGTATATTACGTATTAGACGGATGAGGAGTAACAATGATTATAAGAGGTGGTATCCGCGCTGACGTCATAATGTGGTTGTTAGGGGTTCAGTGACGTATATTATTAGTGGCTTTTTAAAGCTGCATAGTCCGATGAAGCATCAAATTTTCAAACCTGAAAAAATCATCTATAATTGATTATACATATCTAACTTAGATAGCGATGCACTTATTAAGCATGTGTTGCCACATAGAAGGGAATACTGGGGCAATTTAATAGAAGGTGTTACTGCTGAAGCCTATAGACCTATTTCATATGACGTCAGCATAGGTATTTAGGTCAGTGCACGCACTGCTTGGCTGCAAGACGACACACTGTCACACTGCAAACTCAATGGCTATGAGCAATCTTCATAAAGAAAAGGTGAAATATCTCTAAAACCATGCCACCTAGAAACAAACTGCTTGGAATACATATAGAAAACATATTAAATGATGAGATTATATTAACTTTATAAGGTTAGGGTTCTGCACTTCTATTAATTTTGAAAGAAATGAGCAATCTTCATACAGAAACAGTGAAATATCTCTAAAACTACACCACCTAGAAACAAACCGCTTGGAACTCATATAGAAAACATATTCAACGAGCAGATTATATTAAATTTATGTGGTTACGGAGCTACATTTCTATTAATTTTGAATAAAATTGATGTTTTGAACTGTGCATATCAGCAAACTCAATGAGTCAATGCATTGTCAATGGCCACGAGCAATCTTCATACAGAAAAAAGAGAAATATCTCTAAAACTACACCACCTAGAAGCAAACCGCTTGGAACACGTATAGAAAACATATTCAACAAACAGATTATATTAAATTTATAAGGTTAGGGTTCTGTATTTCTATTAATTTTGAATGGAATTGACATTTCGAACTGCGCGTATCGGGAAACTCAATGCATTGCCAATGGCCTTGAGCAATCTTCATACAGAAAAAGTGAATTATCTCTAAAACCACACCACCTAGAAACAAACTGCTTGGAACACATATAGAAAACATGTTTAACAAACAGATTATATTAAATTGATAAGATTAGGTTTCTGCATTTCTATTAGTTCTGAATAAAATTGATGTTTTGCACTGCGCATAGCGGCAAACTCAACGGCACTGTACATTCGTTCTGCAGCCAAGTTGTGTGTGCATACACAATGTTTATAAACATTGAAATGGGTCTATAGTGGACGACTTTTGGCGTGCTTGTCAAGACTAGTAATAGTAATATGACTTGTTTCCACTTCAAATATCTCAAAACTTAGCCATTTAAAATAAAAGTTAGTTCACACTGAGGAAATGTAGGTTATAACAATCAATTAAACTTATATATATGTCAGAAAAATGACAGAAACTCAAAACCATCGGACTATGGAACTCTTAATGTGTTTATTGCTTTGCGTTTTAGGTAATTGCCGGGATTAGTTGTACTGCATCGTTCTTTGTTGTTCTTATTTTAATAACAGATTCATTAGTAACACGTATTATTTAGTTCGTTGTAGGTCCTCAGATGTTGCTGCGATGCAAAACCCCAATGACTCAGTGAATGAGTTTGTTGCATATAGAGATTTATCATTCCGTTTAATGTCGATTTTTTCTGTTGCGTTGCCAGTCCACTCACTTTAACCAGTTAGTTGGTGCCATCCCATTGTCACGCCAAATTAAAGTCAAGTTAGATTAGTCGGTCGGGTCTGACTGGAACTAAAGAATAACTCAGCACATAAAGAAAATGTCACCAAGAGCATCAATTAGAGATTTATACACACACAAAACTTGCCCTTGGTATGATGCTTTGGCATCACCAGAGTAGTGCCATGACTAGTTGCAACACTATAAGGGTAATTTGACAGAGGCAGATGTTAAGTCGTGGTGTTGGGACACTCTACCTCATGAGGCAGCACTATAAAGGGTATGTTAAGTCGTAGTGTTGGGTCGCTCTACCTCATGAGGCAGCACTATAAAGGGTATGTTAAGTCGTGGTGTTGGGCCACTCTACCTCATGAGGCAGCACTATAAAGGGTATGTTAAGTTGTGGTGTTGGGACACTCTACCTCATGAGGCAGCACTATAAAGGGTATGTTAAGTCGTGGTGTTGGGTCACTCTACCTCATGAGGCAGCACTATAAAGGGTATGTTAAGTCGTGGTGTTGGGCCACTCTACCTCATGAGGCAGCACTATAAAGGGTATGTTAAGTTGTGGTGTTGGGACACTCTACCTCATGAGGCAGCACTATAAAGGGTATGTTAAGTTGTGGTGTTGGGACACTCTACCTCATGAGGCAGCACTATAAGGTTGTGTCGTGGTGTTGGGACTCTACCTCATGGGCGCAAAAGGGTATGTTAATGGTGTTGGGACATCTCTCATGAGGCAGCAGTATAAAGGGTATGTTAACGTGGTGTTGGGACACTCTACCTATGAGGCAGCACTATAAAGGGTATGTTAGTGTGGTGTTGGGCACTCTACCTCATGAGGCAGCACTATAAAGGGTATGTTAGTCGTGTGTTGGGACTCTACCTCATGAGGCAGCACTATAAAGGGTATGTTAAGTGTGGTGTTGGGCACTTACCTATGAGGAGACTATAAAGGGTATGTTGTGTGGTGTTGGGATCTACCTCATGAGGCAGCATATAAAGGTATGTTAAGTGTGGTGTTGGGCACTCTACTCATGAGAGCACATAAAGGGTATGTTAAGTTGTGTTGGGCACTCACTATAGGCAGCACATAAGGTATGTTAAGTTGGTGTTGGGACACTACCTCATGAGGCGCATATAAGGGTGTTATTGTGTTGGGCATTACTCATGAGGCAGCACTATAAAGGGTATGTTAAGTCGTGGTGTTGGGACACTCTACCTCATGAGGCAGCACTATAGAGGGTATGTTAAGTCGTGGTGTTTGGACACTCTACCTCATGAGGCAGCACTATAAAGGGTATGTTAAGTAGTGGTGTTGGGACACTCTACCTCATGAGGCAGCACTATAAAGGGTATGTTAAGTCGTGGTGTTGGGACACTCTACCTCATGAGGCAGCACTATAAAGGATATGTTAAGTCATGGTGTTGGGACACTACCTCATGAGGCAGCACTATAATCATAAAGGGTATGATATTGCCGGTGGTCCATTATCTTCCGTAGGCAGCACTATAAAACCACCATCAGTGCGTCCTAACTACCACAAGTCACTGTACATCCTGATATGATATCAGATGTTGGAACAACTTCTTTTTTTGTAACCAAATCGTAATTAAATAATAAAACAAAAGCTGGTGCATTTTTCTTAGCACCTGCAGGGCTTTCACGCAGCCAACTTCTCTTGTGTGACGTCACGTGCTCGCCGTCTATGCTCGCAGCCTCATCGCTGGCCGTTCCATCCTGATCATCTACACCAATTAATTAGCGTGCATGGGATGGCTGATTAGGCATATGGCTGTATAATGGAGGAGCCTATTAGGCCTGACTTCGTTAGGCGGTGCGCGTATTCACAATGGGAGGCTGCAGTAAACAGTGTATGGGCACCGCGTGATGAATGTTACCCGATGAGGGGGAGAGAAAAAAGCAGGCAATACCTATTGTGTACAGTGAGGGGATGCTTTACTAACGCGCCACTCTCCAAGTCTCAATGAGTCCAATTCAGCAATTCCTCCCGCTTTGGTAGATCGTAGGTTTCGAAACCTGGTCGAGCGAAACCCATGATCTAATAATGTATAGTTGTCGCTTCCTAGCCTGGCGCTCAGCATTATTAGGATAAGGCAAGGACTTGTTGGCTCAGTGTCAGGATAATGTGACTGAGTAGGATGTCAGGTCATGGTGCTGGCGATCTGGTCTCGCAGTCAGGTAGTACTATAAAGTCACCATGAGTGCGCATTGCCACAAGTCAGTACCCATCCTGATATGACCGTAGATGTTGCCAGGACGTAAAACTCCAATAATCAACCATAACGAATAACTTGCTATTGCAACAGGAGAAAGCTTATCAACAGCCGACGTTCTCCGATAATTATGACGCAATTAACATTTGCATTTGTTCCAAACCCATGGGTTTATGGGTTCGAACTCTGGTTGACTCAAACCAATTCTTTCAAAATTTATACTTGTCGCTTCATAGCCATGCACTTGGCACTATTAAGTATTAGGATATGGCAAGGACTGGTTTGCTCAGTGTCAGGATAATGTGACTGAGTGGGATATCAGATCATGCTGATTGTGGCCTGGTCTCCCAGTGGGACAGCACTATAAAGTCACCATGAGTGAGCACTGCCCTATCCTGATATGACCTTAGCTGTTGCTAGGATGTAAAACAGCAACAGACAAACAACCATTTCCCGTTATTTCCTGCTATGCCCTGCTATGCAATACATAACAGGTTCTTACCTGTTATGTTCTGCCCTGCCGTGCATATGCCATAAGCTACCTTTGCTCTGCAATGTCATGGCCTTCTCTGGTAACTAATAATACTTTGGAATCTGTTCCCCGCACACATCTGAGATTACTGTTTGTCCAAATAGTGAAAGGGTTGGATTACGGTCAGTTTGAGTATCGATTCATAGTCGAGTTCCAGCAAAGCGAACAGTAAGAATTCCTACCTCACTTACAGGCCATAGTGCCAAGTGCCTGGATAGGAAGCGACAAGTCATTGGTTTGACTCGACCAAGGTTCGAACCCATAAACCCATGGGTTTGGATCCCCTGATCTCCCAAAACAGGAGACGGACGCTCAATTCTGGTGTAACGCGAAATAGAAGGTGGCCTAACAGCATAGTAAGACGCCCACTGATCAATCACTTACAGGTGTCATTCCATATATGGAAGCCATGTCAATCATTACACACATCGGTCACACTGTATTATGTGAATCCATATATATGCATGTGTCAATGACTCCAAAGATTTAATAACTCAGTATGTCAATCAGTTCAGATATGTAATCAATGCGCACAGCAATAAATAATGGAACCTCTCCTCACATTTAGTCACTCCAGATTCCAATCACCCTAAATGTCAATGACATCACAAGACAATCATGCCACATGGCAATGACATAACATGGTATTTAGTCCATGTGGCAATCACTCCACATGGCAATTACACTAGATGGTAATCATTCCATGTGGCAATCACTCCACATGGTAATCATACCACATGACAATCACATAACATGGTAATTACTCTAGGTGGCAATCACTCCACATGGCAATTACACTAGATGGTAATCGCTCCATGTGGCAATCACTCCACGTGGCAATCATGCCACATGGCAATCACATAACATGGTAATGACTCTAGGTGGCAATCACTCCACATGGCAATTACACTAGGTGGTCATTCTGTGTGGCAATCACTCCACATGGCAATCATGCCACATGGCATTCACATAACATGGTAATTACTCTATTTGGCAATCACTCCACATGGCAATTACACTAGATGGTAATCATTCCGTGTGGCAATCACTCCACATGGTAATCATGCCACATGACAATGACATAACATGGTAATTACTCTAGGTGGCAATCACTCCACATGGCAATTACACTAGGTGGTCATTCCGTGTGGCAATCACTCCACATGGTAATCATGCCACATGACAATGACATAACATGGTAATTACTCTAGGTGGCAATCACTCCACATGGCAATTACACTAGATGGTAATCATTCCATGTGGCAATCACTCAACATGGCAATCATGTGACACAACAATGACATAACATGGTAATTACTCTAGGGGGCAATCACTCTACATGGCAATTACACTAGATGGTAATCATTCCGTGTGGCAATCACTCCACATGGCAATCATGCCACATGGTAATCACTTCATATACAAAGCACTCCATACGGAAATCAATCCGAATGGCAATCACTCCACATGCCAATCACCCCACATACCAATCACCCACATCCCAATCACCCCACATCCCAATCACCCCACATCCCAATCACTCCACTTCCCTGTCAATTATTCTAAATACAACTCACCCTGAATACCAATCAGTCTACATGTCAATCGGCCTATATGCAATCGGATGCCAATCACTCTTTATCTCAATCCCTCCACAAGGTGATGAGTACTCATGCCAATCACGTCAATCAAGTTCGGATTTATGCAACCAACCCTAGAGCCTTTCAAAAGTGTCAGCAAGTGGGGCAGGATTAATTCGGTTTATGTGTTTGTTGTTGTTCTACATCCTAGCAACATCTAAGGTCATATCAGGACGGGTACCGACATGTGACAATATGCACTCACGGTGACTTTACAGTGCTGCCCCACTTGGAGACCAGGCCGCTGACACCATGACCCAATATCCTGCAGAGTCACATTATCCTGATACTGCGCTAACCAGTCCTTATCCTATCCTATTAATGCTGAGCGCCATGCTAGCAAGCGACATGTATCAATGTTATAAGTCATTGGCTTGACTCGACTGGGACTTGAACTCCCGACATTCCGCACGGGAAGCCTGCGTTTTACCGCTTCAGCAATGGCGTCCGCGACTTTCTACAAATCGACTACAAATAGCGCATTTCCCCTTCACATACACGCCCACATAAAGGTGCATGCGCACTCAAGCTGACCGATCAGCGTGCTTTCTGCACGTTCACCAGAGCCTGACGAAGCGCATGGGCAGTTTGGGTTAATGCGTGTGTGCATTCAGGCGTGACGGTGACTAGTGTGCGACTCATTTCGCCACCACATTGCTGCACCCTCCCTTCTGCTCTGGCTAAATTATGTGCATGGCCATAGGAACTAACTTTACATAAAAGTAAAATTGGAAAGCGTTTGTTTTGACATCTAATAGCCAATGATAAAAACCACTGTGCTCTAGAGGCCTAATTAAATAAAAGTCACATTGGAAAGCGTTTGTTTTGACGTCTAATAGCCGATGCTAAAACCCAATGTTCTCTACAGGCTTTGTTAAATAAAAGTCACTTTGGAAAGTGTTTGTTTTGATGTCTAATAGCTGATGATATAAACCAATGTGCTCTAGAGGCTTCATTAAATAAAAGTCACTTATAAAAACCAATGTGCTCTAGAGGCTTCATTAAATAAAAGTCACTTTGGAAAGCATTTGTTTTTCTGTCTAATAGCTGATGCTAAAACCCAATGTTCTCTACAGTCTACTGTTGAATAAAAGTCACTTTGGAAAGTGTTTGTTTTGATGTCTAATAGCCGATGATGAAAACCAATGTGCTTTAGAGGCTTCATTAAATAAAAGTCACTCTGGAAAGTGTTTGTTTTGATGTCTAATAGCCGATGATAAAAACCAATGTGCTCTAGAGGCTTCATTAAATAAAAGTCACTTTGGAAAGTGTTTGTTTTGATGTATAATAGCCGATGATAAAAACCAATGTGCTCTAGAGGCTTCATTAAATAAAAGTCACTTTGGAAAGTGTTTGTTTTGATGTCTAATAGCCGATGATAAAACCAATGTGCTTTAGAGGCTTCATTAAATAAAAGTCACTTTGGAAAGTGTTTGTTTTGATGTATAATAGCCGATGATAAAAACCAATGTGCTTTAGAGGCTTAATTAAATAAAAGTCACTTTGGAAAGTGTTTGTTTTGATGTATAATAGCCGATGATAAAACCAATGTGCTCTAGAGGCTTCATTAAATAAAAGTCACTTTGGAAAGTGTTTGTTTTGATGTATAATAGCCGATGATAAAAACCAATGTGCTCCAGAGGCTTCGTTAAATAAAACAAACGTTGGAAAGCTTTTGTTTTCTCTTCAAATTGTCCTAAATTGTTCGTTGTAGGTTGGACTTTACTCACCCAGACGAAGGTGCCACATTATCAAAGCAATTATAGAACACAAAAAGAGACCAGAGACGGGATGACCAAATAAGCTGAGTGTCTGTCTCCCGTGTTGGTAGATCGTGGAATTCGAAGCCACGGGTTCGAACCCTGGTCGAGCCAAACCAATTATTTAATAATCGATAATTGTCGCTTCCTAGCTAAGCACTCAGCATTATTAGGATAGGGCAAGGACTGATTGGCTCAGTGTCAGGATAATATGACTGAATGGAATATCAGGTTATGGTGTTGGCAGCCTGATCTCCCACTGGGGCAGCACTATGAAGTCACCATATGTGCGCACTGTCACAACTCCATATGTCTTGATATGACCTTTGATGTTCCCAGGACATCAGAGTGTCTAGATAGGCTAACGGTTGGGACGCTTACCCCAGAATGCCAAAATCGTTATGCATGACGGCTCTGTTAGCAAGGAAACTCAAGTGCTCATAACACAGCCCTACAGTCGCAAACAGAAAATTCCTGCATCTCTAAAGCCCATCCATTGGATTGAAGCATGGATTAGCTCATAACAAACAGTTTACTCATTAAATGCATATATATACATATGCATACCCACTTTTTTGTTTGCAATTTGAACCCTAAAAATTAGCGACAACATAATTAATGGTTCCAAATCCTGCTCCTCATAGCGCTGCTCAATTAGCGACAGCGCGACCCAAATTCCATATTTCCTTTCTCACAGCTCCCATCACATTCGTCTGCCCCACGGACCGTGTAGTTTTAAGTAGACATTATTTTATTTAAGATGGCGGCATTCAGCTTTGTTGCAGTTTCATTGTGGGCACGATTCGCCGACAATTGAATTATGATTAGTGCGTGACGCGGGCCCTTTTACAACTGTATTTAGTTGTGGTTTTGGAGGGCTCTTTGTTAGTGATGTTTACCTTTATGAGCAGAGTGATTAATTACAATAGAGGGGGTGTAATGACGTCACAAGACAACTTTCGGTTGTCATATTGGATTACATATAGAAGGCTTGCAACTGCCTACACTGTGATTATTTACTGATTTGTTGGTTTATTTGTCACTATTTTGAGCAGTTTGGCCTCAGAAGTTGTTGCTAAAGTGCTGTAAGTAAACACATTTGATGTAAACTACCCAGAACCTCCCAGAACACAAGACAACTCTGTTTTACTGCATCTGCATGCATTCACAACATGGCTAGGGAGGGTGCTCGTAATCCAAGATTGGGGGAGGGGGGTCGGGGGGGGGGGGGGGGGGGGGGTCCCGTGTAGGGGGCGGTCGGTACCGGTTCAATCATTGAATCGGACGCCGGCAGTTTGCCCAATTAAAGCAGGGGCTTGCACGCGACAGCACAGTTACTCGTGTCAGGCGGTGGTTGGGGCAGCCTTCAATGGCGCCCAGCAAACCGGATGTTGTGTCCGGAGCGGTTATGGGTGCGGTTAAAGCTAACCGCGAGGGTTGATTGACTGATTGACTTGGCTTTTATGCCCTAGCAGCATCAGAGGTCATTTCAAAACAGGTGACAGCACTCACACACTCAGGGTGGCTTCATAGTACTGCTCCACTGGGATACCGTGCCGATGGCTCTATGTTCCGCTATCAGACTCGTGATGCTGATGCGAAATTAATTGGACACTCGATTCCTATGTAAGTAGGTCATGGGTTCTACCCCAGGCCGAGTCAAATACATGATTTTGCAAGTTATATATACCGGAGATAAACGATATCACGATTATTACCCACCCTTACCTCTTCTTGAAATGTATGTCCCATTCATAGAACCGGCCTTCAGTCTACTTAAAGCTGCATAAGCCGTGTCTACACCCACAACTTTAGGCCGAACTAGATAGGGCGAACTAGAGGAGGCGAACTAGGCGTGAAAGTGAGCCTTGTCCACACTTGCAGTACTTGGGTCGGTTTTAGGCGGAAATCGATATCTGCGCATGAGCAAGTCCATACTAACCAGTGCCACTTTCGGTTAGTCAACGTCGCCATGAGAGAGTGTGGGTTCGATCTAGCTATGTATGGACTGAATTGTATTGTTTTGGAACGGTCAAAACTTCTGCTGGGCAGTGAAAACCTCAAAATAAATTATGAAAAAAATATCTGTACACCTCTAGCCGGTTCATAGATCAAATTATATTATATAGTGTGACGTGCTTAATCCGTTTCAAGTAAACCGCTACCATCCACACAAGCAAGGTGGATGAACAAGCAAGGTGGGTCGCCTCATATATACTACCTCGCGAAGTGGTTTACTTGAAGCAAACTAGATGAGGCGACTTAGCCTTAAGTCGCCTCAGCATAGTGTCTACACGACCAATTTGAGTCGAACTAAAGGAGGCGAGTTAGTTAAGCCGACTTAACTCGCCCATGTAAACACGGCTATAGTCCGATGAAGCATCAAATTTTCAAAACAAAAACATTTACCTAGATTTTATTCTACATATCTAACTTAGATATTGGTACATTTATTAAACATTTATTTCCACATAGAAGAGCATACAGAGTCAATTTAACCAAACCTGTTACTGCATAAGCCTATGGTGAGAGTTTCGGCATGCATGCCAAAATCAATTTACGATGTTTGCATTTGAAATATCTCAAAAGTTAGCCATTCAAAATGAAAGTTACTTCAAAGTAAAGTAAGGTAGGTTATAACAACCAATTAAATATATTCATCTCGAAAAAATGGCAGATATTCAAAACCATCGGACTATGCAACTTTAATTAGGCGATGGATGAACAAATTAATGTTTCAGACATAATATTAAATACTTACCAACTTACACCATTGGCAAATATCTTTTATTATTATTAAGCTGTCTAAACCATAAACTTCCGTGTATTTTCTGAACTGGCATTATGACACACCAGACGGGATGGCCGAATGAGTTAGAGCGTCCGTCTCCCGTGCTGGTAGATCGTGGGGTCGTGGGTTCGAGTCCCGGTCGAGTCAAACTAATGACTTTAAAATTGATACTTGTCGCTTCCTAGCCAGGCGCTCGGCATTATTAGGATAGGGCAAGGACTGGTGTGCTCAGTGTCAGGATAATGTGACTGAGTGGGATACCAGGTCATGGTGCCGGCGGCCTGGTTTCCCAGTGGGACAGCACTATAAAGTCACCATGAGTGCGCACTGTCACAAGTCGGTACCCGTCCTGATATGACCTTAGATGTTGCTAGGACGTAAAACAACAACAAACAAACAGCATTATGAAAACGTTGATTTAATCGCTCCACATAGTTTAATTACTGATGCAGGTTGTTATGACACCAGCTTTCCCGAATTGTATACGGAAATTAAATAAATGCTGAGATTTTTTTTTAAAACAGTTTTCAGGCCCTGTTACTGGTCGCTGAGTTGTTGATATAAAGTGCGCATCTTGTACTTTCCGCTTATCTTATCGTGATGGTTTTTGTCTTCAAATTTACAATGAGATAAAAGCTAGTCAGTGGCAGCGAGACATTAAATTTAATAGAAAATCATCGTTGAATCTGAGGTTGTCAATAGCCATTTGTAACAGGCGATTTGATTGGTAGTTTTCACCGGATGGGTGGGATTGGAGGACACATTCCCGGGTAGTGGGGAGAAAGGGTGGGTGGGTGGGTGGGTGGTTGTTTAGCACGGCCCAACAGCGCCAACCAATGAGCGGCCTTCAATACGTCACTTCCGGGTTCCTGCCCACGCGGCCCAAACTGGTCCCCTGGGTTTCCTTAATGGGCGGGGAGAGCAGCAGCAGAGTACAACAGTGTGCACACTTCCAATACTTTCTATTGCCAGAATGGTCGTATGAGTTGAGCATCCGCCTCCCGCTTTGGTAGGCTTTTGGATTCGAACCCCCAGATTCAATGCCAGGGTGAGTCAAACCAGTGACTAAAAAATGTAAATGTGTCGCTACCTATGCTGGCGTTCAGCATTACTAGGATAGGGCAAGGAGCAGTGGAATGAAGAAGACTCACATTGATCTGACTAGTAATATTGATCTAGTTAGATGACACTAGTGTTACCATATTGCTATGGAACTTTTGGGTTACAGAATTCCATTGTGTTACCTGCTGCAAATTGTGTATTCAACAGTTATTGTATACCTTATTCTATATACCTTTTGTGTAAATAACCCTGAATTGAAAAATGGGTGGAAGACCAGTGCTTCGGCACTGACAAAAGACTAATTCAGCAGAATAAACATATTTACCACCAACAAAAGTAGCCTGATATGTTGCCAGGACGTAACACTCCAATAACCAAACAACCATCCCCCTCACCTTCCCCACTCCTGGCTCCGGCTACTGTCTGTCCTGCCAACCACTCTCCTCCTCCTCCTCCTCCCCAACACCTGATTCTGGGCGCCCTCTCCAGGGGAGTGCGGGGGTGGGGGAGTGAGTGGGGGTGGGGAGTGAGTGGGGTTGGGGAGTGAGTGGGGGTGGAGTGAGTGGGGGTGGGGGAGTGAGTGGGGGTGGGGGAGTGAGTGGCGGTGGGGGAGTGGGTGGCGGTGGGGGAGTGGAAAAAGGTGGGAGCAGGGCGTCTTGGAGTGGGAATGTGGGGGAGTGGGAGAATGGGGAAGTGGGGAGAAGCGGGGGAGTTGGGGAGTAGAGGAGTGGGGGGAGTGGTCGAGAGAAGTGAAGGAGTGAGGCGAGTAGAGGGTCTGGGTGAGTGGGGGGAAAGGGGGAGTGGGAGAAGTGGGGGAGTGGAGGAGCGGAGATGGGGGGGGGGGGGGCGTACATTATGCACCGCTTCCGCTGGCAGGTGTGGGTGGCCGGGAATCAGCGATGCGCTGACCAGTGTTTGTGACGTCACAAGGGGCTAGTTAATTAGCACCTTGTTAAATAATTGACACGAGCTCGCTGATTGGCTGAGGTAGTCCTGCGTGATGTCATCAGGGACCTGCCTGTGTATTCCCCGTCGCCCTGGTGACGACTTTAACTGAAGGTCAGTTAAAGTTGCATAGTCTGATGAAAACATCAAACTTTCAAAACCTATCTAGATTTGATTCTACATATTCAACTTAGACACTTGTGCGCTTCTTAAGCATGTGTTGCTGCATAGAAGGGCATAATAAGTCAATTAATAGAAACTGTTCCTCCTGAAGTCTATGGTGTCAGAATTTTGGCGTGCTTGCCAAAATTATTTTGTGTGTTTTGACGTCAAATATCTCCAAACTTAGCCATTTAAAATTAAAGTTACTTCAAACTAAAATAAAGTAGATTATAACGAAAATAGCAAAAAGTCAAAAGCAACTATGCAACTTTAACAATGTAAGAATTGCTGCAGTGATTCACTCTGGTGTCATTATTATTTTTGCTTTGTGTAAAGCAGGTGTTATGGATGCACCACCATCTACCCAACACAGACAATACACCTCAATCATGTTTGTTTGTTTGTTGTTGTTTCACGTCCTAGCAACATCTAAGGTCATATCAGGACGGCTACAGACTTGTGACAGTGCGCACTCATGATGACTTCATAGTCTGCCCCACTGGAAGACCAGGCCACCAGCACCATGACCTGATATCCCACTCGGTAACATTATCCTGACACTGAGCCAACCAGTCCTTGCCCTATCCTAATAATGCCGAGCGCCTGGCTAGGAAGCGACAAGTATCAATTTTTAAGTCATTGGTTTGACTCGACCAGGGTTCGAACCCATGACCCCCACGATCTACCAACACGGGATACGGACGCTCTAACTCATTCGGCCATCCCATCTGAGAACAAACTGGAAATGAGGCTCGCCTTCAACGGATAAACGGAACAAACATATTTGAGTGTGTGAAGGTACTTGTCGGTAACTACCAGAAATCCATTGTGCTATATGCTGCAAATTGTGTATTTAACATTTAGTGTTAGCTCACTTTAATACAAAGATATGGGATATATAGTTTTTGTGTAAATAACCCTTAATAGAAAAAAATGAACATCTTCAGCAGAATAAACATAATTACAACAACAAACGGGGGGGGGGGGGAGGCTGAATAGTGACTGAGAATTGTGGCGGTTTTGGTAAAGGGTGCTTTTCTTCTTTAACAAAAAATAATCCTTCATCTTACATTTACCTGCTTCTAATGTTATTTACCCTAGATGGCTGCACCATACGCAGGGTGTACTCCACACATATATATGTAGTATAATTGATTATAATAATATAAATGAACGGAGCATAATTAGTTGGTTCGAATATATTTATCGTACGTGTTATATATATTTCAAATGTATTACGAGTCACCACTCGGGTCAACGGTGCGAGACGGGGCGACCGATGCGCCACCTGCGGAGCGCAATTGAACCAAATCCTACCTGTGTTTCCCACACTCCGATTGTAATTAATTGGTCTTCTTATTCTTCTGCTCGCTGCCTTATCTAAGTATTGCTGAGTGACAGGCTAGGTAACGACAAGTATCAATTTATAAGTGCAGTATAACCCCGTTAAACCAAACTTGAAGGGACTCTAGAAATTTGTTTGGATTAACCGATCATTGTATAATATTACTGGATGCCCGGCCGTCTGAACACCAGATAATACCATAAACTCTCCCCATTCTGTTCACACCTGATGCCTCTCTTAAATAAACTCATAAGGAAGAAAGTGAAGACAAGTCAAGCAAGATTGACAGTGAAGAAGTTATGCTTTATTGGCATCAACTCCTGTTAACCTGCTAGTGACCTATCACCCTGACCCCTTACCGTCTGTCCACACAGAGTCTCATTACATCTGTAGTCTATCTATAAATCAGTGCCTACAGCCCATTGAACTGGAGTCCCCTGGTTGTTGCACACAGCTCAGTTTGTATATAGGAAAGGTGGTAGCATCAGACAGAGTGTCTGGGTTCCTGCTCTAGAGTAGGTGTGTCTCACTCAAGAGCCAGGAGTAGAGTGATCTGCCCAGTGTGTCTGGAGCAGTGTCCAGAATAATCAATATCAAAGTGAGGCTAGTGTGGTCAGGTGGCATGGGGGTGCAGGGGACTGGGCTTCCCATAGCCAGCCAATCAGGCACCCCGCACAGCCTGGGAGGTGATGCCCCCCCCCCATGGGCAGCGGTCAGCCAAGCCAGCTGCAGGTCATGTCCATAATAAATGCAATATGGCTGGTGTGCTGACCCATCGGCCCCGTGGTAACAGGTAGTTGCAAACAGTTACAATAAATTATATATATACTAAAAATGTCCTTTTCCTCCACGTGCACTCTTTATGGGTGCATAGAGGGAGATTTCACCAAACATTAACTGTCTCTTATATAGGAACATCCCCTCACAATCTCAGGTGCGTGTACTAACATATATCTGATATAGCTTAAATATGTCACACCGTGAGTGGGACGCCCATTGCTTTTCTATTACATAACCTGCGTCCCCACTCCGTCGCCCGAGGATAGTAATGCTCTCTGCCAATATATAATTCCGAACTGAAAATCCATATATTTTTCCAATTTGTTTAACCGAGCTTTGGCTTCGACTTTGACTTGGCTTTGACAAAAACGGGGTTGCATTATGAATGTAATATACAGTGTGTGTGGACACTTTGATTATTGGTTTTATATGTATAACCCCGTTAAACCAAGCTCTGTTAAACCAAATGATCGGTTAATTCAAACTTGTTTCGGTGGCCCAGCAAAATACTACTATTTATCATATAAAAAAGTCAGATGAACTTATAACCACATGAAAGTTTGGCTTAGCCATACCTGAAGTGGCCTAGGGCCCGACAACTTTGTTTGGATTAACCAATAATTTGGATTAACCGACTTTGGTTTAACTAACTTTTTTATATGATAAATGGTAGTATTTTGCTGGCCCGCCGAAAAAAGTTTGGATTAACCGATTGTTTGGTTTAACCGAGCTTGGTTTAACGGGGTTGTACTGTAATTGGTTTGACTCGATCTGCCAAATGGGAAATGGGTGTTCAACACTGGTGATCACTGGCGATCACTGGTGATCACTGGCGAAGTCAAACCAAAGACTTATGAATGTGTACTGATCACTACCCAGCCCGGGACTCAGCATACTGGAACAAACAAGGAGTGGTGGGATGGAGAAGACCAATATCAATTAAATACACCCCTCAATACCACATACAGTGTATTTAATCAATTTACGTATGACATATCAAATAGTACAGTGGTGCCATATGTAAACAAGTCTGAGCCGAGGTTACGGCAAGCCTCATTTTCGATCCCGGTAATTAAGTGAGGTCTCAGACCGGTAAATCCCACTGAGACTTCAGAGGTTGAAAGAACCCTGTCTGTGACAGGGTTTTTGCTGAGGGTAAAATGGATAAAATTCCATACACGTACATTTTCTGAATGTATGACTCTTTACCCTCAAAGTGTTGGGATCAAGTTATTTTTTTAAAGATTTAAGGTTATTCAAGGAGCTAGAGACAATAGACCCTCCAGACCCCCAGATCCTCAGACACACCTCCCCCGCCCCCAATTCTGCGTGCCCTCAAATTATTTTGTGGTGGAAACCCCGTGTGAGGTCCTGCAGATGGTTTGTTTGTGTTCAACCTGTTCTTACTGCACCTGGAACTGGCAGGGCAGTGTCACCATAAATATGTGATGTATACTGAATTATGCAAATATAAATATCGGAGAGAGTTGATATTTTCCCAGATGGTCCAGATGCTGTGCCATGTTGGTAGAACTAATTGTTTTGTAAACATTTTCATACATCTGAATACAGTTTTTTTTCAGTTTTGAGGCACTAGTCTTCTGGCCATGCCTAACCTCAGTCATTTACACTATTTAATTACAAGAACAATCTTAAGATAATAAAGTATTGTTATTACATTCAGCTAATTACGAGTGTGTCATATATCTGGTCAGTGTATGCATTTTTTGTTTTTGTGGTCCATTAGTTGTTTAAGCAGGGGAAATTTCAGTCATAGACGACTGGTCTTCCTCATTCCACTGCTGGTCGATAGAAAGCCCGAGCCGACACTTTTACTGACCCAAGGGATTTTTAACCTCCCACACCACATAGACATCGTATGATAGCAACCGGCCTTTGATGACGCTGTAAGTTATACACAGCGGTGGAAATCCAAATTGGCAGAGCTGGGAGCACGGGGAATCGAACCGCCGACCCTCAGATTAGGAGTCTAACCTAGAAAAAGTCAGACACTCTAACCACTCCGCCACAGAGAACACCATTCAATGTATGCATTTTAATATAGGTGGTATCTTAATTATTTTTCTAGGTAGGGGTATGTCGGCATAGTCTGGGTTTAGGTATAATCCAAAATTAGCTAACTAAGTGGTTGCGATATATGCATTTTGTAGCAAGCGTTCAGTGTATGCATTAGTACAGGACAGTCTGGATTTGGGTAAAATACTATGCCCCAATAGCCGATATCTACTTTTTGTGCTGGGCGGTCGTTAACCAAACAAAGGTAAAATGCTAAGGGATATATGGAGGGAATTGGTTGGTTAAAATGAGTCAAATGGATGTGTAGAGTTATCAGTGGTGTCCATTGCCAATGTATGTGTGCAGACCCTATGAAGAGGCGGCATCGATTCGCTGCGGACGTGGCGATTGTGGCGCCACTATCGGGGCCTGAACTAACTGACCATACAGTGAGTGGACTCACTTCTTCTAGAATGTTCCTGTCTAGTGTTGTTTGTTCTTGAGGTAACCATTTACGCCTAGATAGATTAGATTCGTTCATTTTTAACCCGGGCGAGTCTCGTCTGGCTGGTAATCCTTTCAAATTAGCTGCCATCTCACAGCAGTAGTCCTATTTCGCCTGCATTAGCGGTGTCTTTTCCAATTAGATTGAGGTGTAAATGTTACGACAAACAGTTGAAATGTACTGAACAGTTGAAATGTACTGTTTCGATCTGATGGGTTAATATTGAATGCAAAAAGCATGTGTTTGTTAAGCATCGTTGTTCTATTTCACATAATTGAAGTATTTGTGTTGGGGTTTTACATCCGGGCAAAATCTAAGGTCATATTGGATGGGGTGCCGACTTGTGACATTGCGCACTCATGACACCTTTATAGTGCTGTACCAGTGGGAGACCGAGCTGTCAGCACCATGGCCTGATATCCCACTCAGTCTCATTATCTTGACGCTGTGCTAATCAGTCCTTGCCCCATTCTAGTAATACCGAACCCCAGGTTATAAAATTAATAAGTTATTACTTTGACTCTGCATGGTTTCGAAGCCTTACATGCGGCATGGAAACAGGCCATCCTGTCATAGCCGTATGAAGTAAAAATAATGAGAGAGGATGAGGATATTTACTGAGGATATCATCCCAGATCAGACACATACCCTAGGCTACACACAACAATGGTTAGCGATATCCAACTGAATATTTCACTGGAGTGTAAGCATTTGAGTGTAATGGCCCTGTCACATTACGACACATCGCGCAAGCACGTGGCCAACAGGTAAAATCACTTTTTTACGTCAAGATGCATCAAACTTTGCGGTACAGGGGGCCAAGTTGGACGTATACATACTATATACATAGCGTATATCCAACGTATGACCAACGTATGGCTAACACACCTCCCGGTGAAAAATGCTTGAATTACGCTCAGGGTACGTTCGCAGAGCTCCGGTGAAGTTATATACTATATTCGATAGCCAGAACTACACCTCATACGTTACATATGTCAAGACACAGTGGAGAAATGCAAAATATACATTAGACATACATTAGATGTATGTTATCCATATGTTGTCAGTATGTTGTCAATACCCGGACTGTACATTTCCACTGCCTTTCCATCCGACTAACGTTGGTCAATGTAGTGAACAAAGTTTGTCTAACATACATCTAACGCACATTGATGTATGCCTAACATATACATAATGTATTGCCAACGTAAAATCCACATGGTGTCGAACGTCGAAAGTTTTGTGCATGCGCAAAACTTTCGTGACCCCTTAACGAACGACGCCATACATCGACATACATTGATGTACATTGATGTATGCATATTGACGCACCCTGACGTAGTGGCCAAAGATCATCTACGTCGGCGCATGTTTGCGCGATGCGTCATAATTCAACCAACGCAAGACAAGTACAGTATAAAGTGGCATTTATTCTTACTATTTCGTTGTTACATTTAAGCCATGAGATGTTTGATTTATTAAGATTTCGAGGATTTCAGGCACGTAGCCCTATGAATGTCAGTTGTAGTTTGGGTGGGTGGGACGGCAAATCCAAAGGAGAGAACACGTCCTGTCGATCGAAATGCTCTGGTCGAAGTGTCTATAATGAAACTGGGTCGCATCTCGTTATGCCAATTTACAGAAGATGGCGCCACAGTCGGAGCATTATTAGTTAAGAAAGACATTATAGATGGCGCCAGTAGTGCCTCCATATTAAGTATGTACTTTTTCTTGCAGGTTAAATTACCCATGTTGAAATCAACATCGACAATTCAACCAACGCAAGACAAGTACAGTATAAAGTGGCATTTATTCTTACTATTTCGTTGTTACATTTAAGCCATGAGATGTTTGATTTATTAAGATTTCGAGGATTTCAGGCACGTAGCCAAAAATGTAGCTCAAGTGCCTGGAAGCTGAGAGTGGATGTTGTATGTTGACACAGCAGCAGAGGTCCAGTGACCATTGTCGTACGTCCTGCCTCGAAGACCCTTGGAGGCAGAACTGTGGAGATTTGAACGCATGGTGTGTAGCGTTATAGCACCGGGTGCTAAGTGGCCCGCCACAGACAGGGCTAGTCTTATGATTGAAAGCACCGGGTGCTAAGTGGCCCGCCACGGACAGGGCTAGTCTTATGATTGAAAGCACCGGGTGCTAGGGGGCCCGCCACGGACAGGGCCAGTGTTATGATTGAAATTAATCCACGAACATGTGAGTGGTAGCCACATGAGTCAAGAAGGCCGGCCGTCGTGCCAATGTGGTGTCCCGGACACGTACTCGCCCGACGCAGGTGCTGAGCAGAAGGCGAACCAGAGTTGCTGGAATGCGATGTCTCTAGGAGACGATGAGTTGAATGGTGTCTTGGATGACGACATGGACATTGATGCCCAGGAGTGTTAGCCTCAGATCCTCGCGTGACCTGAGTGACCATGAAGGCCACCGGATGTCGTGAAATTGCTGTGAGTACCTTATTGTCCATGTACATCCGGGAGGCTGGCTATGGGGTGTCGGAGGCACTGATGTGGTATTGTGGATAACCTGGGAAGAGAGGCAAAATAATGCAGTCGAATCCCAGGTTATAATATGTGGTTGTGTGTGAGGGCGGTTAGTAGTTGAGCCCATACACCCTGCAACATATGGAACCACCTGACCTTCGGCGAGGTCCTCCGGTGATTCGATGATGCGTGCTTTGAGTCAAAAATCCTCGATGATATGTTAGAGGCCTATGGTTGTTGGAGTAGTGCCATATCAGCCCAGAACATCCTCGTAGCCCACTTTGGAAGTAGGTCAGCAGTCAGCATGCTTTGAGTTAAAACTCCTGATGATATGTTGGAGTTAACGTTGGTATTGTCACCGTGAACCAGGCTACCGTGCATGCCCACCAGAAGACTGCACCTCAGATGGCCCGAGCATGGCACCAAGGGAGAGTACGCCCATGTGAAGCACCCCGATGGTCAGAGCAGTGGCTAGGAACCTCATCCGTATGGGTGTACCATTACTTGCATACCAATGCGAGAATGGTCCGGTGATTAGGATGGGCTATATCCACAGGGGACGACAGCCGATTACGCCGAAACACGAATGGCAGTATGTCAGGGCATCGGCCGTCTTGGTGTTAGAGATCAAGCATTCTGTCATGGCCGCTAGAACATGGTGTGGCATCAGCAGTCCTTTTGAGTTAAAACTCCTGATGATATGTTGGAGTTAACAATGGTATTGCTTCTTTCAACCAACATGAGCAGCGGTCAGTCATAATGTATGCTTGCATGATTGGCAGTAATACTTGATATATGTGCCTTGTTGTTATAGATCGCCAAGTTGATTATGGCGGCCTCATGGCCCAGTCCATTGAGAGTGTTATGATGCTGGAATAATACTCTTGTATAGTTGTTATATGTATCAGCAACAGTGTCATGGTTGTAATCGGCGATGTGACGCCTGTGTGGCGAATGGTCATAATGTACCCTTGCATGATTGATATTTGTTGGGAATGGGTAAGATTGACCCAGGTCGAAACCCGATGTTATAGGTATAAAGGCAATGTGATATCAAAATCATCCGTTGGACAGTGGTAGATGATCAATGGAGGAGCGCCATCTTGTACCAGACAGTCCTCGTGGCCTAGTTTCAGGGTAGGTCAGCAGTCAGCATGTTGGGAACGAATAAAATTCGAACCCAGGGTCAAAGGTAAAATCCAGACTCACGGTCTTACGATATCGTCCCTCATGACGGCAGGCGTCGTCACACAAAGGAGATCTTACTGACGCAGATGTGAACGACACCATGTCGATCCAGGAGATCATGCCAGTGGTGAATGACGAGCATGCTGCAATGGCCGCCTCCACATTGCTTGAGAACAGGATGCTCCGAGAATCGATCCATTGTTGTGTTGATATCATCCATCCGTACCTGCAAGAAGTACTACTCGGTGTGCGTGCCTTTGATTGTTATATGAGGCCAAGTTGGAGGTAGCCGAGGATGGTATGAAATCACCTGTTCCTGGAGAAGCACCAACCTGTTCCAGACCGTCCCCATGGCCTACTTCTGGAGCAGGCCAGCAGTTAGCATGTTGGGAACGAATAAGATTCGAACCCACATCAATGGTAAAATTTAAGCTCACGGTCTTCACGATATCATGCCCCAGGATGGCGGGCTTGGTCACACGAAGGAGCAGCTGACTGGAGCGAAGGCAAACGACAGCGTGTCGATCCACAATCCTATGCTCGTCGTGAATGATCGAGCATGCTGTCATGGCCGCCTCCATGTGGCGTGACGTCACGAGCCGTTTTTTCACTGCGTAAAACAACATTACAGTTGACGCTTTGAAGCTGATCGCCCCAAGCATCGATGCCGCCATCGATATCGACCATCCGTTTGTGTAGAATAGCGAGGCCAAGGTTAATCCAACGTCCGTAGCTTGATCCCTTTGTCGTGCGTTGATGTCATCTGTCCAGGGCTCGCGCCGGTCCAAACTCCTCCAAGATGATCGAGCAAGGTGTCATGGCCGCCTCCACGCGGCCTGAAATCACCATTTATTTTCCACATCGTAGTAGACCCGACGACGAAATTCAGCGTTTTTGAAACCGATCGATCCAAGATCTATCCCGTCAGTGACCTGACCATCCGTTAGTGTAAGGCAGCCAGGCAACGGTTAATCCGACGTCCGTAGCTCGATTTTTTGTGTCCGTGCGTTGATGTTTCGTATTTCCAGGGCTCGCGCCAGTCGTTCAACCAACACGAGCAGTTATTTTCCGGTAGATAATCGGGATAGCCACTGACTTCGACCCACCTTATGCTTAGTATTAAACCTTTTCGTTCCGGAGTTTTTTCTCTCGATCCTTAAATCGTGTATGCTTATCGACCGTCATCTTGTCGACTTTACACAAATCCAAAGGAGAGAACACGTCCTGTCGATCGAAATGCTCTGGTCGAAGTGTCTATAATGAAACTGGGTCGCATCTCGTTATGCAATTTTACAGAAGATGGCGCCACAGTCGGAGCATTATTAGTTAAGAAAGACATTATAGATGGCGCCAGTAGTGCCTCCATATTAAGTATGTACTTTTTCTTGCGGGTTAAATTACCCATGTTGAAATCAACATCGACAATGTGACAGGGATATAGGCACATCCAGTTTCCTCGTGGAGTCTAGGACTTAACCAGAAGCCTCACATGCTCGAGCCTCTGGACTGCATCAAGGCCAGAAGGAGGGTCGGGATGCACTAAGCCCTCTAAGGGGTCCGTTGTTATATAAACAGGTTATTTATGTTTCCTGGCAAGAAGATTCCATTAGATGTGTTGCTGTTGTAAGGATTTGGACGAGCCCTGCTGAATAAGATTTAGCCATTAACCAATTTCAGGTTGGGTCTACTGCAAGTGTGTGTTTCAGTTGGGAAGATTACGGGGACTTTGCATCTTGGCAGTTGTTGACAGATATCCCTCCTAAGTCCATATAATATGGAACTTTATGTTATAGTCGGTTTGTATTGAGTTTGGGGATCACTGTGGATTGTGATATTGAGAAAGATAGAGGGAGGTGCATCAGAGGTTTGTTTGTTGTTTTACGTCCTTGCTACATCTCAGGTCATATCAGGACGGCTACCGACTTGCAATGTGACAGTGTGCACTCATGGCGACTTTATAGTGTTCCCCACTGGGAGACCAGACCACCAGCACCATAACCTGATATGCCACTCAGTCACATTATCCCGACACTGAGCCAACCAGTCCTTTCCCGATCCTAATAATGCTGAGCGCCTGGCTAGGAAGTGACAACTATCAACTTTTAAGTCATTGTTTTGACTCGACCAGGGTTTGAACCCACGATCCCATGGTCTACCAACACAGGAGACGGACGCTCTAACTCATTCGGCCATCCCATCTGGTTTGCATCAGAGGAGACAGAACACTAGTTAGCACAGGTAGTCCTCCCTCCTAAGCTGACGCTGGCTGATTTAAATGTTAATGAAGATTTATTTTAACGCAATGGTTAGTGACACCAATATTCCAAGTAGCTATTACCACAGTACTTTGATAGCCAACCAGAAACTATCATACAAGTACACACTTTTGCTGCTTCGACACTACTTTGCCAGCCAGGTGAGCAATTTAATTAAGGTTTAATATATGTTGTGTCCAGTTGTTTGCCTTCGGGCAATGTAATACATTAGGATGATGGCGAATTTCCGCGAAAGCGCGGATCTTCTCCCATAGACTTAGCACTGTGAAGGAATCGCGGAAAAATACCGGAAGTCAGGTCTCACCAATTCTTGTTGCACCTATGTTATCGCCCATATGCCTATCTAGTTCATTCTTGTCAGGGTTTTATGTGGCAGCTACATCTAAGGTCATATAAGAATGGGATTCGAACTACCCAACTGTTGTCATATGCACCTTGATTCCTTGGAATTTTGCTTAGCGTTAATTGATAAATATAACAAATTGCAGAAATCCGGGAAACCGCAGAGATCTTTAATCCCTGGCCAAAAGTCGTACAACAATGAAAATAGTCTGAAGTGTTTGGTGCTTCAAAAACGGATGTAACAATAAGGGTACTGCGCATGAGTCTCGGGTGGGGTACCTTTTCCTGAATCTACTCTGCCTGAGATGAGGTCGCATGAAGTTGTACGAGTTTTATCGGTCCGGCGACAGTGGCGCTCCCGGCGGATTCTAGGGTACCTACCATTAGACGCTGCCTTATTTTATTTAAAGTTGCTGGTATTTGCTGATGTGGAAGCGGGAAAGTTAAACTGTTAGAGTGTGGTTTCTGGATAAAGACTGCCCATATTTGCAGGTTTCGGCCACTTGTACACTGGGCACCGACCAGATATGACCTTAGATGTTACTAGGACGTAAAACAACAACAAACATGTACACTGGGCAGGTGCTGCTGTGCCCTGTTGTAGTGGCCATGTAGGGCGGACAACCTGCTCTATACAACATTAAGCATGGCAGGTGCTTCTCCCCTTGAATATTCAGCATGTCTCAGCATGGCTCTGTGTGCACACGGTTAGTGTGACGGGCCCTACCCAGCAATGTTGCGTGCATATTAAATGATTGTCCGATTTGGAGTTTGGGGGTCTCAAATGCCTTTTTTTTTGTAAATTAATTGATTAACCATTTTTTTTTTTTTTTTTTTTTTTTGGTAAAGTATTTATTCATCTGAACATGACATTTGTCAGCGCCGGGGCACTGGTCTTCCGGCCATCTTACTATTAGAATAAGTTTGATCAGTGCTGTATTAGTTACAGCACCGATCCTGTAGAATTAAGGGAGTGGCTCCTGCTGTATAATGTACAGCAACAGTCACTGTAGTTCATGCAAAAATGAGGAGCAGCACCGAGTAGAAGGTGTATACTCGGGGCAACTCAAATAATCGTTGTGGGTTACATTTTTTCTCTTATAAAACAAGTTCAATCACGGACAATTGGTCTTCCTCATTCCATTGCTCCTTGTTGTATCCTATTAAAGTTGCATAGTCCGATGATTTTGGGTTTCTGTCATTTTTCTGAGCTAGTTATATTGAATTGATTGTTATGATCCACCTTCCTTTAGTTTGAAATACCCTTTATTTTAAATGGCTAACTTTTGAGATATTTGAAGTTTAAATATGTTGAATTAGTTTCGGCAAGCATGACAAAACTCTGACACTGTAGGCTACTGCAGTAACAGGTTCTATTAGATTGGCTCAGCATTCCCTTCTATGGGGCAATAGATGCTTAATAAGTGCATCAGTATCTAAGTTCCATATGTAGAATCAAATCTAGATAATTGCTTGGGTTTTGCGCATGGTATGCTTCATCGGATGGTATGCTTCATCGGACTATGCCCCGTCCTGATATGACCTTAGATGTTGCTAGGACGTAAAACAAAAACAAACAAACAAACATCGGACTATGCAGCTTCAATGGCAATCTCCAGGCTACGTAGCAACAAGTATCAATTTTCAAGTCATTGATTTGACTCGACCACGGGGGTTCGAATCTACTCCCATGACCAACCAAAACCTGCGGGTTCGAATCCCATGACTACCAAAAACTGCGGGTTCGAATCCCATGAGCTACAAAAACGGGAGATTTGATCTCTGCGGTTTCGCGTCTTTCTGGCGTTTTTTATATTTATCCATTAACGCTAAGTAACATTCCAAGGACTCAAGACGCATATATGATCTTCTTATTCTTCTGACAACAGTTGGGTAGTTCATTCAGGTATCCGAGATGGATTCTTTATTGAAGTAAATAAGGTTTTAAAAGGTACTTTTTTATCAGTATAAGCTAAGATATTAATGGGTATTAAAAATAGGCAGCCAGAGTAAATAATACGAAGATATATTATATTTGATTGGTCAGAGCGATATCGGTTGTATCCGAGCAGGGCACTGGGTATTGTAATAGTTATCATCTTTGGGGATACTTTACTAAATTAATTACGCAGCTGACAAATGGTTGTCTTAAATGTCCAAATAGTGTTGACAACATTCTTGATAGTGACAGTAAATGCAATGCCTGGCGATTCACGGAGTGCAATCAAACTGATACTGGCTCAGAGCTGCATAGTCTGATGAAGCATCAAATTTTCAAAAATCAAAGCAATTATCTAGATTCGATTATACATATCTAACTTAGACACTGATGCACTTATTAAGTATGTGTTGCCACATAGAAGGGAACACTGAGACAATTTAATAGAACCTTGTTACTGCAGAAGCCTATGGTATCAGAGGTTTGGCGTGCTTGCCAAAATTATTTTCACATGTTTGAATTTCAAATATCTCAAAAGGTAGCCCATTTCAATTAAAAGTTACTTCAAACTAAAGTGAGGTAGATTATAATGATCAATTTAATATATTTATCTCAGAAAAATGTCAGAAACTCAAAACCATCAGGCTATGCAACTTTAATCTAATACCATGTTCTCGTATGTTACTACGTATAGTTGCAACCTATAGTTAAAATACAGTGAAATGCAAAGTTTATCAAGCTTAGTGATCAAGATTCAAAAGCCAAACTCATTTTCTGAATGCTTTCTTGCCATAATATTAGTTTGCGGGTATTTAGGAAATGTATCTGGGCCTCTGCTTGAGCTCACTTAAAACCTATCCAGGAGTCATTCAGGCCTCAAATCCGATATCAACCAATAACTGGTTCCGTTTTTTTGCGGTTTTACATCCTAGCAACATCTGCGCTAAAATCAAGAAGTGGAGCAGTAACTGCTGACCATTCAGATTCCATGTATAATGTTAGCACTAGTGAGTGAAGTACTAGTAGGATCAATTGGCGTTAGAGATATGTCTCAGTATGAGCCTACACGAGTCGGTACAGCCTATGCAGCCACACGGTACAATCATGGGGTTTTCTGTCCGAGCAACATCTAAGCTAAAACCAAGAAGTGGACCAAAAACTGCTGACTATTCAGATTCCACGTATATGTTACCTGAGTTGAGTGAAATACTAGTAGGGTTAATTGGCGTTATAGACATGCCTGGGTATGAGCCGGTACATCCTGTACATGCGGTACAGCCGCACGGTACAGTCGCGGGACTGTGCGCCGGGGACGTGTTTCCATGCCCACCCTAATGCACCGTCCAATGTAGCAAACCACTTTAGGCTGCCCACCTCCCACGTCCCCAGGTCTCGCGAGACCGCGCACAGGCGAGGTGGGCGCGTTGGCGTCCGTGACAGTGTGACAGCAGCGGCGTAAGTCGGCCTGCCACGGTGTGGCCGACGCCTGCATATAGAAGATATAATTAAATGGATATAAATAATGTAGACTTAATAGAGCGCCCTTATAGGCGGACCCAGTCTAAGGTGTGCCGAAATAAAACCACAAAGTGACCTATTTAGAGTCTGTTAAAAATGTGGAAGGATACAGATATTTTATTTATCATATCACTATCAGGGATAAACATTGTTAAATAGGTAGATGAGTGTTGATAACAGGTTTAGGTTTGTTTATTTATAACTGAAGAGTGAGTAAGTGAGTGAGTAATTGAGTGACCAGTGAGTGAGTGAGTTAATGAGGATTGAGTGAGTCAGCCGTGAGTGAGTCAGTGAGTCAAGCAGTGGGTAAATCAGTAGGTGACCGTGAGTGAGGGAATGAGTGAGGGAGTAAGTGAGGGAGTCAGTGGGTGAGAGTGAGTGAGGCAGTGAGTCAGTCAGTCAGTCAGTCAGTCAGTGGGTGAGCCAGTAGGTGACCGTGAGTGAGGGAATGAGTGAGGGAGTAAGTGAGAGGGTCAGTGGGTGAGAGTGAGTGAGGCAGTGAGTCAGTGAGTCAGTGAGTCAGTCAGTGAGTCAGTGGGTGAGTCAGTAGGTGACCGTAAGTGAGGGAATGAGTGAGGGAGTAAGTGAGGGAGTCAGTGGGTGAGAGTGAGTGAGGCAGTCAGTCAGTCAGTCAGTCAGTCAGTGGGTGAGCCAGTCGGTGACCGTGAGTGAGGGAATGAGTGAGGGAGTAAGTGAGGCAGTCAGTGGGTGAGAGTGAGTGAGGCAGTGAGTCAGTCAGTCAGTCAGTCAGTCAGTGGGTGATTCAGTAGGTGAGCGTGAGTGAGGGAATGAGTGAGGGAGTAAGTGAGGGAGTCAGGGGGTGAGAGTGAGTGAGGCAGTAGGGTAAGGGTGTCAGTGAGGGTGTCAGTGAGTGAGTCAGTGAGTGAATCAGTGAGTGAGTCAGTACGTGAGTCAGTAAGTGAGTCAGTAAGTGAGTCAGTGGGTGAGAGTGAGTGAGGCAGTAGGGTAAGGGTGTCAGTGAGGGTATCAGTGAGTGACTCAGTCAGTGAGTCAGTAAGTGAGTCAGTGGGTGAGGGAGTGAGTGAAGGAGGGAGTAAATGAGTGAGTGGGGTTTGACATCCTAAAAACATCGGATATCATAGCAGGATGGACACCGACTTGCGACAGTGTACACTGTGTGGATTTATAGTGTTGCCTCAATAGGATGCTATATATATTAGGTACGCTACAGGTATGCAGGTATTGCAGGTATAGCAATACCTCAGGGAGTTTGATGCCCCTGCCTTGCAGAGTTGGAAACCACTGCCTTGTGGTACAGGTTCTTGACAGAACCGAAGGCTAAGGGAGCAAATCCTAAACAGAAAACCATGTCACTGTGGCAGCATTAAGGGCGGTTGATGTATGGAACTCCCAACATCTCCCGACCAGCCATTGCAGGGACAAATAGTTTTGCGCCTGTCTTGAAATGTTCTTGCCGGTGTGAAACCTCTATTTGCTCCCCGAGAGAGTGCCACTGGTAACTTGCAAAAGCACTTTTGCAGGCAGCTTTCATGAAATGTACAACCGCACAAAACACCATACCGGCTCGGTCGTCGCCCGGGTTACCAAAATGGATAGCGGCAGTCAAGTAATGAAAGCAGTCTTTGTCGCATCACGACCGACAGCATGATGATGATGACATAAAATATATATTATGCATATATTATCTATTATTGATAATCAATTTAACATCATTATATACAACCAATGGATCTCCCTTGGCTGTTTAGGATACTTCCCTAAAGTCGTTGCATAGTCCGATGCCTTTGAGTTTGTGCTATTTTATACAATATAATGATTGTTAAGATCTACTTTACTTCGGTTTGAAGAAACTTTATTCTAAATAGCTTACTTAATAGCTAAGATATTTGAAGCGAAAACATTCCAAATTAATGTTGGCTAGCATGTACAAATTCTGACATGATAGGCTTCAATAGTAACAGGTGTTATTAAAGTTTCATAGTCCGATGAAAACATAAAATGTTCAAAACCAAAGCACTTATCTAGATTCGATTATACCTATCAATCTTAGACACTGGTGCACTTATTAAACAGTTGTTGGCGCATAGAAGGGCATAATAAGTCAATTAATAGAAACTGTTACTACTGAAGTCTATGCTGTCAGAGTTTTGGCGTGCTTGCCAACATTATTTTGGCATGTTTTGACGTCAAATATCTCCAAAATTAGCCATTTAAAATTAGTTACTTCAAGCTAAAGTAAAGTAGATTATAACAATTAGTATAATAATCTCAGAAAATAGCAAAAACTCAAAAGCATCGGACTATGCAACTTTATATGCAGCAACAAATGCTTAAGAAATGTACCAGTATCTAAGATGGATATGTAAGGTCAAATCTAGGTAAATGCTTCCGTTTTGAAAACGTTATGCTTTCACTGGACGTTGTTTTTTTTGGTAAATGAATTGTATTCATATATATATCTGTTGTCAGTTCCGTAGCATTGGTCTTCCGCCCGTAAGTGTTGCAGGTGTACAGGTATTCACACAAATATTTCTTACATGGTTTATGTAGTAAATTGAAGTGTTAAGTAAATCCTGAAAATAAAGTGTACACAATGCAATAAGTAATGAATCTGAGGTAAATTAATTGTTCAATCATTTTACATTTACATGCAAGGTTTTAGTTATTGTTTTAGGATTTCCAATTCGTTAGATACTCACACCTTCAATTACTTATGGTGCAGTCACACTACAACGCTTCTCGCCGGTGACCTGGCGACGTGTGGTGTTTTTGGGCGAAAATGGGTGAAATATCGAGACACCCTGGGCGTGCGTTATGCGCGCGTCGGTACACGTCGGTACACTATTCTTGACGTTGATGGTCAGCGGACAACGTCGGCGCGCGTTGCCGGTCGCCCAAGGTTTTAAGCATGTCAAAAAAAAACAACGACCGGCAGCGCGCGCAAATATATGGGTAAGGACGTTAAGAGGACGTTAGGCGGTCGTCGAGCTCCGTTGGACGCGGCGGAATAACGTTATGGGAACGCTAGGCAGACGGTGCGCGCGCGGACGGGTCATCTCCACACGTTGCACCAAATCATTGCTTTCTTGGTTTACATCCTACCAACATCTAAGGTAATCTGAGCACGTCGCGGCAAACTTTTTTTTTTTTTCCCCCAGCGCGTTGACACCCGTTGGCCGCGTGCTACTAACATGCTGCCCTGATGCCGATCTTTTCCCCCAAACCGCCGAAAAGTTGGACATTTCTCGATGCATAGAAGTTATTTTGTGCGCTGGCGGCACGCCGGAGAGAAGCGTCGTAGTGTGACTGCACCATTAGTCTTAGTTCAATGTGATCAGACAATCTTTTGTTTTATTATGTTGTTTTGTACACGGTAAGATCTGGGTGTTAGTTGGGGTATCCAGTTTTAATCTGTTGTATTGTAATGATATGCGCTCAAATACATCTTATGCTGCCGATAATTTGATGCAATACTTCTAAGTTTTATTTGTCCCGGTACAGTGGGTGGGTTGGTTTTGCTTTATTGGGTTTGTTGTGCTTAATAACGGGGTGGTATACACTGCGGGAAACATTAAAAATAAGCCACCAATCTGGGTTAATGAGGAAGCATTTTAGGCAGATCCTGCTGCGCCTTACTTAACGCCGGCACCGGGGGAGGGGCGTGGTGGGGCGTGACGTGGAGGGGCGTGGCAGGGGGTGGTGGGGGGGGGGGGGAGCTGGACGTGGGGGTGCTGGACGTGGGAGTGGCGTGACGTGTGTGGCGTGACGTGTGGGGTCGTGACGTGGGGGGCGTGACGTGGGTGTGTGTGACGTGGGTGGCGTGACGTGGGGGGCCGTGGGGGCTTGACGTGGGGGTGACGTAGGAGGGGGGTGACGTATATAGGAGGGGGGGTGACGGGGCCGGGTGCGCTGCCTCCCGGCGGCTGACTATCTTCAGGCCGAGCCCCGTGCTAATGAAGTGCGTTGCTCCCTTTGCGCGCTGAGCTGCTCACCCCGGCGCGCCGTCGCGTGAGCTGCGCGCTGATTGGCCAGGCGCCCCGGAAACGCGGTCTGCGCAGGCGCGCGCTCCTTAACGGGGCCGCCCACCGACAAGCCGCTTACCTTCCAGCCTGCCACCGCAACTCGAGCCTGCTTTGCCTAAAGGATAAGACCCTCCCCTTCCACATCTCCCCTCCTCCAGGCGTGTGTATGTGTGAGTGTAGGGGGGGGGGGGGATCAGCATGTTGATGCCTCCCTTTGTCTTACCACACTATCCACCGACTATTGCAGATACGAGCTAATACTAGCACTGTAGCAGGGTTTCCGCCAGAGGGTAAAATGGTTCAAATTTTGTCCCCTTAAATTGTCTGAGGGTTCGACTCTGTACGCTCAAATTCTTGGGATAATTTTTGTTTAAAGGTGCTTCAAGGAGCCAGAGAAAACAAAGCCTCCAGATCCAACCCCACCCCGACTCCCCGTCCCCCAACCCTCAATTGCCAGGGCGTAAAATCAAACAAACAACCGACCTTCCATCAAAAGTTGGTAGGTTACGCCTGGGTGATTTGGACACGTTGGTGGGCAGGCAGTTCAGTGTGAGTCTACATATATCGCACATCAGTCCTTCCCACGCTCTACGCTTATGGCGACTTATCTAATCCATCCGGATAACCTCAGACGATGAATGATGGAGGTCAGTGAAAGTTCTAAACCACAAGTCATTCCCCCATGATGGCAACCGGGCGCAGTAGCCGAATCAGTTGAGCGCGGGCCTCGGCTGCGAGATATCGGGAGTTCAGTTCCCGGTTGAATCAAACCAATGACTTATAAAAACTGATACTTGTCGCTTCCTAGCCCAGCGCTCGGCATTAATAGGATAGGGAAGGGACTGGTTAGCTCAGTGTGAGGATAATGTGACTGAGTGGGATATCATGGTGGCACCGGCCTGATTTCCCCATGGGGCAGAACGATAAAGTCACCATGAGTGTGCACTGTCACAAGTCGGTACCAGTCCTGATATGACCTTAGATGTTGCTGGGGCATAAAACTCAAACAACCAAGCAATCAATGACTGCAGCGAGGCTTGTCAGATAAAATATGTATCCGAAGAGCCGGTAACAGTGAGTGGTCAGTGGACCGTGACACTGCAGCTTGCACGCAGTTCTGGTTAACTGGATGGGACATCACTCACCAAGCATTCCTCATCACGCCGTCCCTATTTGCTACATTTCGGTATGCTCGATATGCTCACAAACTGCCCTCATCCTATATCACCAGATCACCATCTTAATTTGTATATACTGAAAATATTATCTGTCAGTTTACCCCTAAAGTCACCTAGTCTGATGGTTTTGGGTTTCTATCATTTTTCTGAAATAAATATACTAAATTGTTTGTTATTGTTGTGGGGGTGGTGAAAATGGGAAATATTGCGCCGAGAGCGGGACTCAAATCCACATCTCTTTGCATTCCGGGCCAGTGTGCTAACAATTACACCACCTAGGCTCCCTGATATCACCACACTACCAACGCCTACCTGGCTATGCGGCTCCTTGCCTGAGAGGTCAGTGCAGACTACTACACTCATCCCCCTGGAATTGTAAGTATTTTAATGCTTACAATTACATACAGGCAATGCACTTACACATACATACACAGGGTTGGAATCCAGATATCTCTTTTGTGATACACCAGTGTCTTGGGTGTGATGAAAATGGGAAATATTGTGCCGAGAGCGGGACTCAAACCCACATCTCTTTGCATTCCGGGCCAGTGTGCTAACAATTACACCACCTAGGCTCCCTGATATCACCACACTACCCACACCTACCTGTCTATGTGGTTACTTGCCTGAGAGGTCAGTGCAGAATACTACACTCGTCCCCCTGGAATTGTAAGTCTTTTAATGCTTACAATTACATACAGGCAATGCACTTACACATAAATACACAGGGTAGGTTCAACAACCATACAGCGCATAGCTTGTACAGGATCATGGTCATAGCAACCAGTGTCTTGGGTGTGATGTAAATGGGAAATATTGCACCACCTAGGCTCCCTTATATCACCACACTACCATCCCATACCTGTCTATGAGGTTACTTGCATGAGAGGTCAGTGCAGACCACTACATTATTATCTACATTACTTTACATTGAAGGAACTTTTATTTTGACGCCTAAGTTTTGAGATATTTGATGTACAGACATGTCAAATTAGTTTTGGCAAGCTCGCCAAACCTCTGCCACCATAGGCTTTTTCAGCAAGAGGTTCTATCAAATTGACTCAGTATTCCCTTCTGTATGGTGACAAATGTTTAATAAGTACATGGCTATATAAGTCAGATATGTAGAATCAATTCTAGATAATTGCTTTGTTTTGAAAATGTTATGTTTTATCGGACTATGCAACTTTAAGGCCTGTTCTCTTGGGGTTGCTTCCTGAAATCGTAGCAAACATTTAACGCAAAGGTCATTGTTTAGCAATATAGTCGTGATATGAAATGTTTTAATATCCCTAGAGATTAATATTTGCATGACTCCTCAAATAATTCTGACAGGAAATGAAATTCTTATGCAATACCTCTTTTTTTTTTAAGTCAGCAATTTATGTCATTAAAGATTTGCAATTCTTGTTAGATTAGTTTGGTTTATCGGAGTTGTACGGCCTAGCAACATCAAGGGTCATATCAGGAGGCGTCCTGACTTATGACGGTGAACACTAATATCGACTTTATAGTGCAATTCTTAGATGATTCTATCTTCCAAAATTTGTTCTCGTCAGACATACTCAAGCAGATGACCTTTTTATTGACCTTTTAATCTATCCTCCACTCTGGCATGACCTTAGATGTTGCTATGACGTGAAATAACAACAAACAAACAAATCTACTCTATACTGCGTTCCGATTCCCTCCAACATATTTATTTGCCCTATGCAATTTAGCAGGTGCCCTTATACCCTGTTCTCATACCGGCTAATATATATGTAGTTTCCCTGTCCATTTTAAATTTTTTTCCTTTACTTTGTCCTCTGAAGGCCCAGTCACATACACGTTAGTGGACGTAGTTGAACGTAGTGGAGGCTAACGAACGTAGTGGAACGTACCGGAGAAGTACGGATGTTGGTACGTTCAACTACATTCAACCACGTTAGCCTCCACTACGTTCAACTACGTCCACTAATACCCCTGTCACACTACGACGTAACAAGCCAATGTAAGCCTGACATGCTCACGTTTCATAATTACGTTGACGTATGTTGGGTTACGTTACGTTATGATGACATCTCTCGTTGAATGACGCTATCACTATGCTTTACCGACGTTACGCTCTCGTCAACTACGCTGCATCCACGTCAACTTGTGCCCAAATTTGCATACTATGCTGAGAAGTTCGATGTTTTTCATGTTCTCTCTATGCTGACGTCGTTACATCGTAGTGTGACAGGGCCTTAACATGTATTTGACCGAGCCTTATCCTAGCTCCCCCCGCCCCCTCAGTTTGGCCCCTCCTAACCTTTGCTCCTGGATGATATCACAAAAGAGATATCTGGACTCCAACCCAATTTGAGCTGATATCATTACATTTAACAGCAGCAGTTGGTTTTGAATATTCACTACAGGTCTCAGCTCAGTTATTTCCGCTAAAACTAAAAGTACACTGTAAAAGGCAAGTTTATGCACTGGGTTAACTCCAGCCCCTCTTACCATCAATACTGCATTAACTTGAGCAAGCCAATTTGACACCGATACCTACTATAAAAAAAAGAAATTTAGCAGTGTCTCCCAATGAGGACGCAAAGCAGTTTTTTTTAAGTTGCATAGTCCGATGGTTTTGAGTTTCTGTCATTTTCTGAGATAAACACATTAGGTTGATCATTAAATTGAAGTAACTTTGATTTTAGATGCCTAACTTTTGATATATTTGAAGTGCAAACATGCTAAATTATTGTTGGCAAGCACAGCAAAACTCTGACACGACAGGCTTCTGCAGTAACAGGTTCTATTCAATTACCTGAATATTCCATTATATGTGGTGACAAATGGTTAATAAGTGCATAGAGTATCTGAAGGCCCTGTCACACCTTACCGGACTGGAGAACCGGACACTGTCCGGTACTGTACGGCGATGTCCGGTACATGTCCGGTACCCATCCGGCGGTGTCCGGCAGTGTCCGGTACAAGTTTTGAACATGCACAAAACTTCTACAGGACACCACCGGACTGACGTGTCCGGTTGGTGTCCGGTATGTCCGGTACCCATTCGTACATGTCCAGTACCCATCCGTTGGTGGCTGGTTTGTCCGTTTTGTCTGGTACATGTCCGGTACCCATCCATTACATGTCCGGTTCTCGTCGGGTACTCGTCCGGTACATGTATGGTACATGTACGGTACTTGTCTGGTCGCCCGGCACCAATTGACCCAATTCCACTCCATTTCGATACATTTCGATACATTTTGTCACAGGAAAGCACCGGACTAGACAATTCTTTGTCCGATGGTCTCCGGTGCTCAGTCCGGTGAGGTGTTACAATGGCTTAAGTGAGATAATGTAGAATCAAAATCTCGATGATGGTTTTGGTTTTGAAAATTTGATGTTTTCACCGGACTATGCAGCTTTAATACTACTGTCGTGGGGGTGATGAAAATGAGAAACATTGCGCCTAGAGCGGGACTCAAACCCACATCTCTTTGCATTCCGGGCCAGTGTGCTAACCATTACACCACCTAGGCTCCCTGATATCAACACACTCCCCACGCCTACCTGTCTATGTGGTTACTTGCCTGAGAGGTCAGTGCAGACCACTACACTCATCCCCCTGGAATTGTAAGTCTTTTAATGCTTACAATTACATACATACAGGCAATGCACTAACACATACATACACAGGGTAGGTTCAACAACCATACAGCGCAAAGCTTGTACAGGATCCTGATCACGGCAACCAGTGTCGTGGGGGTTATGAAAACGGGAAACACTGCGCCTAGAGCGGGACTCGGACCCACATCGCTTTGCATTCCGGGCCAGTGTGCTAACCATTACACCACCTAGGCTCCCTGATATCAACACACTACCCACACCTACCTGTCTATGTGGTTACTTGCCTGAAAGGTCAGTGCAGACCACTACACTACCCTCCCTACGACGCCCCAAGAACTGATCTCACTGGACACGAGAACAGGTCGCCACATCTGTCCCCACCCCACCCAACCTCCCCCAGCCCTCCCCTGCCACCGTCTCACCCCCCCCCCCCCCCACCACCAATCCCCTCCCGTCCCTCCAGGCAATTAAGGCAGGCACTTGTGGGTTGCCATGTCAATGCGCTTACGACATTGCCCAGAATGTCAGCCACCAATCAGAGCCTTCATTTCATTTCCGCCCGCCGGAAGCGCGACCTTGATCTGTCACGTGACGCGACTGACTTCCTGACCACTCGCCTGTCGCCACTTCCGGTCTGCGAAAGCTAACTTCCGGTTGGTTTATACGCGATGCGGCGCAGAGCGGCGTGACGCGTGAAACTTCAATGAAGGCCGACGGTGAAGGTCAGCAGTTAGATCGGTTTGGTTTATTGGAGTTTTACATCCTAACAACATCAAAGGTCATATAAGGACGTTGGTTGGAGTTTTACGTCCTGACAACATATAACTTATAAGGTCATATCAGGATGGGTACCAACTTGTGACAGTGCACACCCATGGCGACTTATAGTGCTGCCCTACAGGGAGACCAGGCCACCAGCACCATGACCTGATATACCACTCAGTTACATTATCCTGATACGAAGCTAACCAGTCCTTGTCATATCGTATTAATGCCAAGCACTATGCTAGGAAGTGAAAAGTACCAATTTTAAAGTCATATCAGGACGTGTACCGACTTATAATAGTGACTTTACAGTGCTGCTCCACCAGGATACTGAGCCCTCTGGCAGTATCACCCGGTATCTGCCTCTCAGTCACATTATCCTAACACTTATCTAACCAGTCATTGTATTAGTACTAATACCAAGCACCAGGTAATAACCCAGTCACACTACTTCTAGCGACCACTTGCGGCCATTTTGCGACCACAAAGGGTCACAAGTGGTCGGAAAGTGGTCCTGAATACTCGCCGACTTCCTCGCGACCATTCTGGTTGCAAGAAGGTTTCAGCTGCTGCACCTAAAACATCCTTGCACCAAAATGGACACACAGAGGTTGGCGTCCATTTTCATAGGTTGTTTCAGTCGCAAGAAGGTCACCGGTGACTGCCCCCCCCCCCCCCCAAAGTGGTCGTAAGCGGTGGCAAGCCTCTGCCAATTTGGATTTCCACTGCTGTGTCTAACTTACAGCATCATCAAAGGCCGGTTGCTTTCATGCCATGTCTATGTGGTGTGGGAGGTTAAAAATCCCTTGGGTCGGTAAAAGTGTAGGCTTGGGCTTTCTATCGACAAACTGTCTCATGGTGAAAACAGGTCTATTCAGACTTATCCATAAAAGGCAGTATAAATCTTCAAGAAACAAAAAATTACACTTAAGACAGCAACAAGTATCAATTTTATAAGTCTTTCTTTTGACGTGGCCAATGCTCAATTCTATGACGGTGACTGGGTGTTTGGTGCCAAGTGTTTCACGTCGGATTGTCGCATAGTATGAGACGGGTTTTTGGTGATGGATTTGATCGATAGCTAATAATGTCCGTAACAAAAAGTCTTAGTACAAATTCCATTCTAAGGCGAATCGAAATAATAAAAGTTACTCTGGCAAAAAGGTCCAGAGCTTACCGCTCCACCACCTCCCCCCTCTCTCCGCTCTTGGCAGACGTGGGCGGATTAATAAATGGATGAAACGAAATGAAATATTTAACGCGCATGCGTGCGGTTTCCGAATGGAAGCGGTGTGGTTATTATGCCCGACATGTAATAACAACAAAGCTTCCACCTTTGAGAGCCTCCGTCTCCCCTGTTGGTAGATCGTGGGGTCGTGGGTTCGAACCCTGGTCGAGTCAAACCAATGACTTAAAAATTGATACTTGTTGCTTCCTAGCCTGGCGCTCTGCATTATTAGGATATGGCAAGGACTGGTTCGCTCAGTGTCAGGATAATGTGACTGAGTGGGATATCAGGTCATGGTGCTGGCAGCCTGGTCTTCCAGTGTGGCAGCACTATAAAGTCGCCATGAGTACCTACTGTCACAAGTCAGTACCCGTCCTGATATGACCTTAGATGTTGCTAGGACGTAAAACAACAACAAACAAACAAATCCACCTTTGACGCTGAGAGACGTGGCGGTGTGGCGAGAGTGGTGCTCGCCAATTACCTTTTTTTCGCCTCTTTTTTCATCTTATTCAAATTAATAACTGCATTCCTCAGATTTCACATTGTGGCCAACCATGAAAAGGTTGCCTTGTGGGAAATTCCATGAGTGTTGACCTATTTAGCATTCTTGTCTGCTTTTACCAAAGATCTGTAAGTGATTATCTAATATCAGGTTAAACGTTGGGTAACACACTGGCAGTGTTTATGTCATTGAAGTGGTATTGCATTACATGATTATTTTACAGATGAAATCATATTGAAAATTTGAGCCTCATTAGTACTTCAATCGGACGCAGTGGCCGAATCGATAGAGCATGGGCCTCGCGTACGGAAGGTCGAGAGTTCGGTTCCCGGTCGAATCAAACCAATGACTTATAAAAATGTATACTTGTCACTTCCTACCCTGGCTCTCGGCATTAATAGGATATGCATAGGACTGGTTAGCTCAGTGTCAGGATAATGTGACTGAGTGGGATATTGGGTTATGGTGCTGGCGGCCTGATTTCCAAGTGGAATAGGACTATAAAGTCGCCATGAGTGTGCACTGACACAAGACAGTACCTGTGGTCTTAGATGTTGCCAAGACATAAAACTCCAACAACCAACCAACCATTAGTATTTGGATTGATCACGCCCTGGAAACATGATGTATGCCTTGAAACAGTGTCCACATCAGGAATCCTGGTACAGGTCCACAATCCAGTATCCGAAATTCTGAAATCTAAAATCTCTGAAAACCTCCCCTAAGATGTCGCTAGGCCATAAACCCCACTAACTCACTCATGTAAGAAATGCTATTCAGCAGGAATTAAGCAATACCAGGTTTATCCCGCTGGTTTCACTCCATTGACGTTAGTTCAAGTAATAGAGACCAGGTGTCTAACTGCCCAGGGTGGCTACATTAATAAGGTGCCCGCTTCAATGCAGGGGGTTGTGGGTTCGATCAACCCAAATACTTGAAATATTAGTACATGTCACTACTTTGCCTGACGTTCGACATTATTAGGATGGAGAAATACTGCATAAATAAATGATAGTTCAGAGATTAGCGACAAGATTCTGTCCAATTAGTGACAAGTGGAACGAGAAAGATCAATTGAAGTACACCCCCCCCCCATATTAAACCAATGATATAACATAAAATACCCATCAAATTATGTTACATTGATGGCAATGGTGAAGGTAGTTCAGAATGTCTAATCACTGACTTATTTACTCCGTCCCGATATGACCTTAGATGTTGCTAGGCCGTAAAACAACAACAAAACAAAGACTTACATACCTTTTTTTGTTTTTGAAAATGTATACTGCCTATCATGGATAAGACTGAATAGTCTTGTTTTCACCATTAGACAGTTGGTTGATAGAAAGCCCGAGCCTACACTTTTACCGACCCAAGAGACATCTGACATCACATAGACATGACATGAGAGCAACTGGCCTTTGATGACACTGTAAGTTATACACAGTGGTGGAAATCCAAATTGGCAGAGGTGGTGGTATGAGGAATCGAACCATCAACTTTCAGATTAGAAGTCTGACCTTGATAAGCGTCAGATACTCTAACCACTCCACCAACGAGAACACCTTAGATGTTACCAGGGCGTAAAACTCCCAACAACCAACCTTCTGGCCGTTAGAGCAATTGAATGGGCAACCATTACAGCGCAATAATGCCTTTGGAGATGCTGGTCGATACGGCACCCATTCTCTGCAGAAGGCGGCCGGCAACCAGATTACTAGCGAACACGCCATTCTCAGCAGATTGCTCAATGCTTGGCTGGACCCCACTGCTCGCCACAACCGAATCCTCCCTCCTATTCACTGCAATGTCTCATCCCCTCTTCATCGCCCGCAGCTATTCACATCCTCTACAATCTTCTCCCCCAGAAAACTGATTACGCTTCTTTCTCATCTCTGCTGAAAAGTGGGATTCATTGTGAGTGATACTGGCAAGAATGGCAATATCGAGAAGCAGGTACATGCGCATACTGAACCTCGTCCCAGATACCGGACGCCGTGGCCCAATCGGTAGTGCGCTGGCTTCCCGTGCGGAAGGTCGGGAGTTCGAATCAAACCAATGACTTATTAAATTGATACTTACAAGAATGCTGCAGTTGCGCTGCAATGCATCTTTGACATCACGTGACATCTTTGACATCACGTGACATCACGTGACATCACGTGACATCACGTGACATCACGTGACATCACGTGACATCACGTGACATCACGCGACATCACGCGACATTGCATAATGGGTTAGTTCCAGCTAAGTAGGCGGGGATTTATTTGTTCCTGACCATAGTGCTTAGTATTAGTAGTAAGACACCAGTGCACTCCAGTTACTATTTCCAAGAATTTTAAAGTTTTTAATGATAAGCAAATATTCGATGCAAAGAATGCAAATTAAAAAGAGGTACCCAGATCTTTACTGATTGGCTTCAGCATTACGGAAACATTCGTTAGTTGCAAACCCACCTGTTACCACATTCTTATATTCATTAGGAATCTCACATTTCCTCTACTTTAAAGTAGCACAGGCTGGTACTTTTGGGTTTCTGCCAACTTTTGTAATGCATATATTAGGGGTTGAATCGACCTTACTTTGGTTTAAAGTGACGATTTATTATGAATTCTAAACATTAGATATATTTTAAGTGAAACATTTCAAATGGATTCGGCATGTCAAAATTCTGATACCATAGGCTTATGCAGTAACAGGTTATATTAAATTGACTGAACATTCCCATCTATGTTTACATATTTTTTAAGTGAACCACTATCGAAAAAAGGAAAGTTTGTTTTATTTAACGACGCCTCTCGAGCACATTAATTTTTATCATTGGCTATTGGACATCAAACATATGGTCATTCTGACAAATTTTTTTGGAGGAAGCCCACTGCTGCCACATAGGCTATTCTTTCTGATGAGTAGCAAGGTCTTTTATATTCACTTTCCCACAGACAGGACCGCACATACCACAGCCTTTGATGAACCAGTTGTGGACCACTGATGGGAAGAGAAAATAGCCCAAACTGCAAATGTGTCCACTGACCATGCTCGATAGAATGACCGACACCTTCACAAGTGGACAACTGAGCTGTACTGCCTGAGCTACGACCCGCTCCCTACCACTACCAAAGACCAAATAACACTAATACTGCTCACTCAGCCTGTACTGTGTAATCAAGAGAACAGTCAGCGCACTAGGTGGTGGGTTTGATCATTTTGATAGTGTTATAATGGGTTGTGCGAATGGTGTGTGTGCTTGAGCATGTGTGTGTGCGTGTTTGTGTGCATATGTCAGTGTGCTGGAAGAAGGATGCTGGGGGGATGTGTGTATGATGTTGGGGGTGGGTGGGGTGGAGAGGTGGAGGAGCAGGGTGGGGGCAGGGTAGTGGTGGGAGTTCTATAGGAGTGGCAACATGCAACCAGTGGGCACCTCCCTCCCCCTTGCTTACATCAGGGAGGGGGTCATGAGGGGTTATGTGAGAGCGCCAACTGAAGGGGGTGAGGAGGGGCAGGGGGAGAGGGAGTGTGGGGGAGGAAGCGGGAGTGTGGGGGAGGAAGGGAGAGGGGGGGGGGGGGGAGAAGCGGGAGGCGGAGGCGATGAGGTAGTGTGGGGGAGGAAAAGGGAGTGTGTGTTGGGGAGGAAGAGGGAGTGTGTGTGTGGGGTGGGGTGGGGGGCAGGAGGAGGCGGAGAGGGAGGGGGAAGGGGAGGGGGAGGGAGGTGTGGTGTGAGAGCACCGACTGAGGTGAGTGAGGAGGGGAGGGGCAGCGGGAGGGGGCGGAGGAGTGTGGGGGAGGGAGGGGGGGGGGAATGAGGGAGGGCGGGGCAGAAGGAGGTGTGGACCAGGCAGTAGGTGCAACATCGGCATCCAAATGACAGGCAATCTCTCTTTTTTTTATTTTAAACTCACCCTCTCGCCTTTGTATGTGTTTACATGTGAAACACCAGCCAGCAGCCAGGCTGATCAAACCCATCAGAAGATGGCAGTGCAAAATTTAGATTACCATGGGAGAGATAGGGAGTGAGCTGTCTTAGCGTTATAGGGCCTTTGCCACAACCGAAGTCAGATATGTAGGATCAAATCCAAGTGAGTGTTTAGGTTTAAACTGTGAACCCCTTAACGGACTATGCGGTTTGAAGCCACTATTTGTACAGGACACCTAGATGCCGGGTGGGTGTCTATTTACACTCAGGTGTTGCAGGAGTGAATTAATTAGCTAGACGAGCACTGACTTAATCTTTTATGAGACAGTGATGTGTACGGCTCCCAGGTGGCTAGGGGGGTTGTGATTTGTTGCTCTTCTGACTGACTGCAGTGTTACGATAGAACGTTGTTTGCTTTGTTTGTTTTTTCTTTCTGCGAGTCTGACTGACTGCAAGTAACCATAAAACTTAGCAGTTGGTTTATTTTTTCTGTCGGGGGTCTGACTGACTGTAAGTTATGATTGAACTGTGTTATTCTTGTTCCTTTGTATCTGTGGGAGAGGAGAGGGAGTGGCATTCTTATGGAATCCATAAATGTTAGTGCATTTCATAAATCACTTTGGCTACCAACAGTATTAGTTTCTATGTGTTTTCACATAACGCCAAACGCAGGCAGCATACAAACTGCCTTCTCAGCATTGGGACAAACCGGCTACATTAGTGTTCACATAATGCCCAATGGAGGCATGGAGGCAGCATACAGACTGGCTTCTCAGTGGCGGGACAAGCCGGCTACATTTGTGTTCGCATAACGCCCATTGGAGGCAGCATACAGACTGCCTTCTCAGCATTGGTACAAACCGGCTACATTAGCATTCACATAACGCCCAATGGAGGCTGCATACAGATTGCCTCCTCAGCATTGGGACAAGCCAGCTACATTAGTGTTCACATAATGCCCAATGGAGGCTGCATACAAACTGGCTTCTCAGTGTTGGGACAAGCCGGCTACATTTGTGTTCACATAACGCCCAATGGAGGCTGCATACAGACTGCCTTCTCAGCGTTGGGACAAACCGGTTACATTTGTGTTCACATAATGCCCAATGGAGGCTGCATATAAACTGGCTTCTCAGTGGTGGGATAAGCCAGCAACATTAGTGTTCACATAACGCCCAATGGAGGCTGCATACAGACTGGCTTCTCAGTGGCGGGACAAGCCGGCTACATTAGTGTTCACATAACGCCCAATTGAGGCTGCATACAAACTGGCTTCTCAGTGGTGGGACAAGCCGGCTACATTAGTGTTCACATAACGCCCAATGGAGGCAGCATAGAGATTGCCTTCTCAGCATTGGAACAAACCGGCTACATTAGCATTCACATAACGCCCAATGGAGGCTGCATACACATTGCCTTCTCAGCATTGGGACAAACCGGCTACATTAGTGTTCACATAACGCCCAATGGAGGCTGCATACAAACTGGCTTCTCAGTGGCAGGAGAAGGCGGCTACATTTGTGTTCACATAGCACCCAATGGAGGCTGCATACAGACTGGCTTCTCAGCGGCGGGACAAGCCGGCTACATTTGTGTTCACATAGAGCCCATTGGAGGCTGCCTTAAGACTGGCTTCTCCATGGTGGGACAAGCCGGCTACATTTGTGTTCACACAGCGCCCAATGGAGGGTGCCCCAAAGACTGGCTTCCCAGCTTTGGGAGAATCCGCCCAGCCTCCAATTAGTGTCCAGCCCCACCCTCCATCCTTATTCCGGAGAGCCGCCTACCTGAGTAGGTCAAGGTGTGGATGCACCCAGTGTTGACGAGTTTAGTCTTGCCTAGCTCCAAAGAGCGTAGATATACCAGAGGATCAACTCCCATGAAGGTTGGTAACACAGGCTGTGGTGGCGCCTCTCGCGGGCATTGCTAAACAGCTGAGACCCGAGCTCAAGACACCGCATAGCTGGACATGCGGCAGTGAATTGTCTATATTCAGATGGTCATAGAGAAAACTGTCATACTGTTCTTAGAATGGTGTATTTAGCTGTATGCGCTGACTATTTGGTAAGACAACTTGCACAGCTCAGGATGAGAGGACAGAATTACATGGTAATTGCTCAATACCTATTATGAAGAGCTGCACATGCTAGTAGGCTTATGAGGTGCGTGGAAAGTGTCTACCTTCTGATGTCAGATAACCAGTTCTCCTTTTACAGAGCTTAAGAAGTGCTCACTTCAGTTTGCTATGTGGTTAGGGTGTGAAGCTGTTGCCTCATGTGCAACACATCGTCTCCTGTATACACTTATGGCTGAGGACTCCCACCACACAACCTGTCATGCCTACGCAGCCCATTCTGTGTATCGTCAAATTATTTTCTGGAGGAAACCCTGACTACAACACCGCAATTTCAGCCACAGCTGCACGTTCACCATACACATCTCGTAATATCCTGACACGATGAGTCTTACTCAGCAGAGGAATAAAACAGATCTAAAAACTATGAAGAAAGGTGAAGAATAGCCTGATACTTGTCGCTTCCTAGCCAGGCACTGAGCATTATTAGGATAAGGCAAGGACTGGTTGGCTCAGTGTCAGGATAATGTGACAAAGTGGGATATCAGGTCATGGTCATGGTGGCCTGGTCTCCCAGTGGAACAGCACTATAAAGTCACCATGAGTGTGCACTGTCACAATGACTGTCACGATGAGTCTTACTCAGCTACAATTGCATGGCCATCACACCCACACTGCTACCAAGCCACCCGCGCAACATCCCCACACAATCATTCTCACCACTTCCCGCCATCACCACTCCCCATCCTCCTCCCTATACCACACGATACCACAACCCAACACGATTCATACCCCAGCAGCACGCCCACCCCATACCATACACCATACCACACTTCGCCAACACTCCCCCCCCCCCCACACCTCCAACCCTCCTCCACGCACACACCCCCTCAGAAAGATAGCAGGATACTGTCACAGATCTAAAGCCTCCCCCCCCCCCCACCATACCACTCCAGGGTTGATTGGTTGGCTGTTGGAGTTTTACGTCCTGGTAACATCAAAGGTCATATCAGGACGGCTACCGATTTGTGACAGTGCACACTCATGGCAATTTTATAGTTCTGCCCCACTGGGAGACTAGGTCGACACCACCATAACCTAATATCCCACTCAGTCACATTATCCTGACACTGAGCCAACCACCCCTTGCCCTACTCTAATAATGCCGAGCGCCTGGCTAGGAAGCGACAAGTATCAATTTTTAAAGTCATTGATTTCACTCCACCAGTACTTGAATTCCACGATCTACCAAAATGGGAGACGGACGCTCAACTCATTCGACCATCCTGTCTGGGCTCGTCTCCAGGGTGAGTGAGATAAGCGAGCTGCCACCCCCTGGCCTTCCCAGCTCAGTGTAATCAGGAATTCAAAGGGCGCTAACCCTCAGGGAGCGCCCTGGACCATGGACCGGTGACCCCGGTAGGGCTGGCCGGGAACTCTATCTGTTTCTACACCTGCTTCCAGGAATGCCGCCAAAAAAACACGCCATGCGCCGGGACCTGCCCACGTGATCCCCACGAGACGGTGGCCCCACCACCAGGCAGCGCCGGTGTGGCGGTTTCAGCGTGTTCCTATGCTCAGCCGTGTCCATCGCTTCTGCGCATGCGTCAGAATCTAATGAACATGGCCGTAATCGATTAGCACAACCCGGGCGACTCGGGTCATCCGAGTGGTCAGAATTTCAAATAGAACACGGCGAGCGGAGTCGACAAATACACGTGCCGTGTACAAAAAAAGAATAACTTAGATTAATGAAATGGAACTATAGCTAAACTAGGCCATCATAAAATACTTTAAATCCTATTTTGCTGTAGTTTTATCAGTTATTTAAAAAAAAAGAAAAAGTTGTCCACCCGAGCGCGGAATAGCGTATTCGATTATTCGACCCGAGTTTGTAGGATGTGCGCATGCGCATATAAGTGTCTCGGGTGACCCGCGTTGATGCAAAATCCGCGCATGCGCAGAAGCAACGGGACACGGCTGAGCACGGGAACACGCTGAAACCGCCACACCGGGTGTTAGGCAGAGTTCTGGAGGTGGGGGCGGGGAAGGGCCGTTGTACCCGACCTCAGGCGCTGGGTTGAAAAATGGTGCGATTTGACCCATATCTATGACAATTTCTTTTTGAACCACATTTATTTATTCACTTGAATAACTTGTTCTCAATTCCGACCTGAAAGTGGGGTCCGGGGGGGGGGGGGGCAGTTAGACTCGAACTCAGGCTCTAGGTTTAGAAATGGTGTAATGTGATCCACGTCCGTGATATTTTATTGTTATTTCCAGCGTATATATTCAGCTGAATGACTTGTTCTCAATTATGAAAGGCTGGCCTGTTCACCATGAAGTGGGGGCGGGAGCGGGGGGGGGGGGGGGCAGTTGGACCTGACCTCAGAGTTGAGAAATGGTGCGATATGACCCATATCTATGACAATTTCTGCTCATTCTCAATTTATTTATCTATTGAGCTGAATGACTTGTTCTCCTGAAAAGACCCGAACTTATAGCCTCTTGGTTGAAAAATGGTGAAACATGATCCAAATCTAGGACAATTTCTTTTTAATTCCTTGTTATTCCCCATTAAACTGAATTACTTGTTCTCAATTCCGAAAGGCTAATCTGTCCATCTAGAAGTGGAGTCTCGGGGAGGGGGCAGTTTGACCCGACCTTAGCCACTGGGTTGAGAAATGGAGTTATAAAAAGTATTATGACCCAAATCTAGGACAATTCTTTTTTAATTCCTTTGTATTCCCATTCAGCTGAATGACTTTTTCTCAATTCCGAAAGGCTGGTCTGTCCACCTATCGGTCCCCTAGTATTAGTTAGTGTCGCTCACAGTCGAACATCAAGTTTGGATTCAGCCACGTTAATTGAATCTAAAGTAGGCGGTTTGTTAACAGTCGGGGTCGCCAGGCACTCCTGACAGTGAGCTATGCTGGTCACGTGAGTCACTCCCATCAGCGGGAAGGAGAGGTTTCAGGGTTAGTTGGGTTTAACTGCTGGACGTCTCCGCGGGGTGTGAGGGGGGGGGGGGGGGGGTAAAGTCAGGTAGGAGGGGTTCGGGGCGGTGTAACTATTTGCCAGTTTGGTCTGAGTGCCATGTCGTTAAGCATGCTGAGGTTGCGCAGTGATTTTCTCTGCTGGTTATTTGTGTTATTGGCGGGGGGTGTTCTATGTCTGTGCTCAAAATAACAGCATTAACACGTGAGTAAGATTGTTTTCCTTAAGCGTTGGTCACAAATGTGTTACGGCGTGCTTGCGGTGACCGTAAGTCGCCACATCGGCCAGACCGTATGGCAACCACACGGTAGGTTTACGGTTGCCGTACGGTAACCATACGGTTTATTATATATATCATCATCATCATCATGCTGTCGGTCGTGATGCGACAAAGACTGCTTTCATTACTTGACTGCCACTCTCCATTTAGTTCTCTGCTGTGAGGGTGATGTCCATGAGTCAGTCTTAATGTCTCTCATCTTCAGGTTTCTCTTGATGGTATCCTTGAATCAGAGACAAGGGCGCCCTCTCTTTCTGTAACAAGAAGACAGTTGAGAGTAGAGGATCTTCTTTGGCAGCCTGTCTCATGGCATCCTCATGAGATGTCCAGTCCATTGGAGATTCTTTTTGATCAGAAGATCTTCCATAGAGGGCAGCCCTGTCTGTTCAAGTATTTCCTTATTTGTCACTTTACATTTCATGGAAGCTGCCTGCAAAAGTGTTGAAGTGCTGCTGGCTTTTGCAAGTTGCCACCGGCACTCGCTCGGGGAGCAAATAGAGGTCTCACACCAGCAAGAACATGTCCAGACAGGCGCAAAACTATTTGTCCCTGCAGGAGCTAGTCGGGAGATGTTGGGAGTTCCATACATCAATCGCCCTTGATGCTGCCACAGTGACATGGTTTTCTGTTCAGGGTTTGCTCCCTTAGCCTTCGGTTCTGTCAAGAACCTGTACCACTAGGCAGTGGTTTACAACTCTGCAGGGCAGGGGCTTCAAACTATACACACACAATATGCATATACGATTTCTACTATCTATAATATCACATGCGTAATGTATACTGGATGGGCATATGCTCATGTTATTAAACTATACTACCAACAAATCCGCCACTAGCATCTATGTAACCTGCATGTCATATGCCGATATGATTTTGTACTGACTTCTACCAATGTGTACTCATGGCGACCCAATCCTTATCCTATCCTATTAATGCCGAGAACAGGCTGGTTAGCGACAAGTATCATTGGCTTGACTCGGCTGTAACTGTGGGAGTCGAATCCCCGACCTTCCGCGCGGTACGTCCGCGCTGTACCGAGTCCGGTGTGTAAAGCGCATATCTGACTCACCAGAGAGCAACGTAGTCATTGTTTTAACCCGCTCAGCTAGTCTGGTGCATGAGACAAAGCAGTTAGGTCTATTCTAA